>JAJLTN010000063.1:0-49362 GCA_030568215.1 Lipomyces kockii
AGATCTCTGAATCATCGAGGTCCATGATATTATCGGCAGATTCCTTGACAGCCTTAATAGACGGCTTTTTTGGATCCAGGAGCTTGGCTACATCCTGTGGAGCTTTTTCTGGGTCAACATCTTCCCAAATACCATTCGTCGTCGCCTGAGTCTTAATAATGATCATCCATTCGTCCCAGTCACTGGGTCCAGCGAGAATGACCTGCGAAGACCTCGTAGCAGTTGCCATTTCGACTATATCAAGCAGTAAAAATAGAGAGGGTAGCGGAATTAGTCGATTTCAAAATCTCAGATTCTTTTCGAAGCAAATGATCGAAATATATCCTTATTTCCGAGGAATTGGCGCTAATCAGGGCTCATAACTATCAACAACGGATATTTTTTTTTCATCAAAGACCCAAAATAAACTTCTACCAAAATAACCACTAAACGTCTACCATATAACCACGTGCAAAATAACCACTAAACGTCCACTAAATAGCCACGTGTACGTAACAGTAGTAGAGGAATGTCTCTCGTACTCATCAGATAGTATCTCATCCATTGAAAGCTCTGAGTCACTATCGTCATGGGGTTTGGCATGTGGATTCATAATTAACTCTTCCAATGCATCTATCATTGCGGCATTGTTGCTTGCGTTGTCTGGATGAGACTGCTATCATCTTGCTGGTGACGTCATAGAAACGTAAGCATCTCAAAACTTCTTCTGCTAATGCTAACCCAGTGTGGCTACCTTGGAGTTCAGTAATGTGCAAAACAGCCTCAAGTGCCTCCCACTCCTCGGTAATCCAATGAGCAATAATTGCAAACGTGGCGCACTTGGTTGGACTTGTCCAACCATCGACACTGATAGACACCGCAATAGCGGTGGTAGCCAGCTCAGCCTTCAACTCTGACTTTGCGACATATACAATTCTAAAATTCTGGTTGTTGCTGTCGACGCCGATTTAAACAAAGGACCGACCCCAGGAATAGATTTAAAAATTGTGCGAAAATAGTCGGATTCGACTTCGGTAAAGGGTTTGGAAGTCGCCACCATTCATTTGACGATGTTGGCCTCAACAATTGCGGTACCATCGGTAGACGTAGGGGCTGCCAGTGGCTTGTTGGGTCGTCCCTTCAATAGCTGTCCGACGTCCAAACAGACTGTCTGGATGCTGCTGAATTCTTTACCGTATGTAACATAAGGTGCTGCCGATATTTTCCTGTTGAACCGCCTGACTTGTTGGCCGATGAATCTGCAAACAGAGCACCACAAACAATACAGCGAACCTTTGGAACGGTGGTTCCTTTCTCTTTAACTTCGACTTTCGAAAAATACTGCCACACGATGCTCAGATTCTTCCGACCTGACCCCACAGTCGTCTTAGTCTCCTTAGCAAGTTCCTGCAGAGGTCCACGTGCAGCGTTATCACAATTCCTAAACCACGTGCTCCTGTTGTTCGTCGTCATCCAAGTCTAAATCAAATCCTCGAAGCTGATTATTGTCGCCTGCTTCATTTCCTTCTGAATCGTCGTAGTTGATTCGTCGCACGCGTTTTCCAAACTGGCCCTCGATACTCCCCGCTTCTGCATTCATAACTCTGCGGTGGACCGTTAGTAAAGGTACAATTGAAATGGCGTTTCCCCGGTCCATGCCTTTTATTAGCTGAATATCCAATTCAATCATCAAGGTTTATGACCTCCTGGCTTGACAGTGCCGATGACTCAGAAGACTCGCTGGAACACTGGCATTCGATGATGCCTTTGATGCAAATGAGTAAATTGGAGCTTGCATAATGATTATCTCTATGCGATGTGTTATTCTCGCAGATACGGAGCTGATGGTAGTAAACTAAAATAGGACAGGAGACAGGAACAGGACAGGATTAAATTTCAGCAATCAAGGGATTCAGGGGATCAGGAGACATTCCAGACCGGGCCGAATTTGAGCGCTCGGCCGGACCGGACCGGGTCGCCTGAACCCCGGTCAAAATCACAGACCGAACCGGTTTTTGCTCAGACCCCGGGCCGGTCAAAATCAAACCGGTTTCCGGTCCCGAGCCCTATATGCAACCGCAAAAACAGAACTTTATCACTAACTGTATTTCGCGTGGGGGTTCTAGTGTTGTGGCTCAGTTCTGCGTGCGAGTCGGGGGGAAGGCTGTGGAGCCCGCCGCACCTAATGGCTCGGATTGTAGCTGCCACATGACCCCTCCACTTTGTCCCACATCTTCCAAGAATCAGAGTACAGACATACACCTTATCATTCTCTGCCAATTTCAGTAATGGTTTCTTCGCCAAATTTACAGCATGATCGTGCTTGTGATCAGTGCTCGTCTCGAAAGGTGAAGGTGAGGGGCTTGTTGTGCTAATTGTTGCTTCGCTTCTGATGAGAGTAGTGTCATCGTTCCCTACCCTGTCCCAGATGCAGTCGTCTTTCCTTGGAGTGCTCGTATATCAGGCCTCGAAAAAAGAAGGGGCCTTCTGGAAAGTAATTAATGGCTTTCATTAGTGAAGTAGCATTGTTTGCTAACGTTTCTTGTAAAGAATCGGGCTCAACCGACGTAAGCCATCCAGTTTAACCGCAGAGGTCATCAACTTTATGAGAACGCCAGTACCAGTAAGGATGATCGCAGATTCCTCGTCGGCACTGACGCCATCGCCGTCGTCGTTATCTTGTTTATTGCCATGTAACATGGATATTCCATCGGTCACGACGGCAGCCGTCATGGCTGCAAATGAAATGCTCAGTCAGTTAGATTTACTCAATTCTCTTTGCCCAGCTATTCCGGCGAATTTTGAATCGGCGCTATTGGGCGACGGGTATGACTTGTCATATCGTATGCCCAAATCGGTCAAGGTCGATATTCGCACGATGGATTCTTTAATCCATTCGTATACCTGGAAAATGTCGAAACACTATCCATTAGTCGACAGCACGTCTCTATTAACGCGTTTGGGATCCCGCGAGAATGCGCAAAACCCCGATTTTGGTGCGCTTGTTTACTCAATCTGCGCGTTCGTACTACTGGAGCCCGTTTTCAAACGCGATGAAGTCCTGCACGTCGAACAAACCTTTCGCGAAAGAACCCAACTCGCACAGGCACTGATGGACAATGCAATCGCGATGCGAAATATGGATCCATCATATGTGGAGAAGCCTAGTGTCGATAATATCCTTACATCGTTCTTTCTATTTGCGTGTTTGGAACATCGGCAGATGCCGCATGCTGCGTGGCAACGGTTGCGCGAGGCGATGAGTTTGGCGGAGATTATGGAAGCGCAATCGCGTGAAGACCAGACTATTACAGTTGAGGAGTGGGGGAAGAGGGCAACGTTGTATAGGATATTAGCGGTGACGGAACAGTGAGTAGTCTTCTACTTCAACTCTTAAGACTTATGCTGACAATACTAGCGCCCATGCTGTTGCGCGAAGGTACCCGTTATCAAAAAATTTACTATCTCGACTCCAGCAGTCCGCCTTTTCTACACGGCACCAAAGCCACTTGAGTGCCTATGGTGTCTCGAAGCTTATCAGCCTATTTAGCATTATTAGCGTCGACATCTTAGACTGCTGGAACGAGACATGTACTGCGAGTTCTCCTGAAGGGAGTTGTGCCAGATTTACTACGGAACGGGCGCGTCACATGCATCGACTCATATCGGAAGTCTACAACGACAACACTACAGATGATAATTTACTCAGCGAGGATCAGATAGCCGATATTACGATTTCCCAACAATGGCTGCATAATCGACTATGGCACGTTTGCCTCTCCCACGGTCTCCTAAACGAGGAAGACTCTCTTGTCGGTTGCCGGGAAATGAGTATTACGTACGCAATTGATATTGCACGGGATACAATGCGGATCAGTAAAAAGTTCACAATGGAAAATTTGGAGGTTCATGGGATCGGAATTATAGGAAAGGTGTATGATATTGCGGGCAGCGTGGTCATTCTGATATCGTGTTACCCATCTTTGAGGAAGACTAGTATTGACGATTGTAAGCTAGTGCCCTCGGTTATCGAGCTTCTGAACCAGTTTATTGCCTTGTTAGCTACGTTTGGTGGTGGCCAGCACCCTTATTTGGCACCGTTAATGATGGCTGTTGCTGGGTTACCACCGTTGTGATAATTCGAATTTTACAAAGGATTTGTCGTTGAACTGAAGGCACGAATATTTGAAGACATGAATGATATGGGGTTCTTTGCAGCGCGGACACTCGACCTGGATGCTCGAATACGGAAGCACGGGATTCGGTAGTAGATTTGGATTGTTTTAAATTTGGTTTTGTATCTACAGTATTGTACATTCGGAATCTCAGGCAGGACCGAAGAAAAGGGCAAATAAAACTAGAATTCCTGCCAAGCCCTCATTGAATAATATATATCCCAGAAGACGCAACCCAAAGTAACCTGTCGAATCCTCACAATTACATTAGTCCAAATCGTGTAGCTTTTTTTCTGCTGCTCCAGAATCGTTATATTTATGTCTGGGTTTAACATCATCAGTCGCCACCAGATATTCGAGTAGAGCATCGAGTAGGACTGAGCCTAAGCCGAGAGTATGTAGTTGCCCAATCCGCGCAGTTAGCGGCTTGTCCGAAGTGACCACATTCCAGATGGTTAGCTTCAGTTCGAAGCTGATCTGCGCATCATTGACAATTGGATAGATTCGTGCAGCGGCGTCCACCGGGACCAGCTTGGGATGCCTGCCAATATCCACTATTATTTCAGCACCAAGTGGGATAGAGCCCAACTGCACAGTTGTGCCGTAAAAGTCGGTCTCTGTAGCTACCGCAGCTTGTTCTGCATCGTCAATAAGCACACGAACTTCTTTTGGCTTGGGAAGTGCTGGGAACCTCAACGTCCACTCGCGTGCGATTGGTACCAGAGGGATGACGGGAGACGTAGGGCCGATGCGGATAATACCGCTTCGTTGCGCGAATGAGATCGGAGTGCGAGAAAACTGTACGTTTTCATCCACAACGACGCCGGTACTGTCGTCATCTTCGAGCAATTCGAATGTCCCATCGGCGCCGACCACAATAATAATTTCAATTGCTCCTGGATTGTGTCCACCATTGCGTGGCTCCTTAACCGCATCGAGTGGCACAATGGCACCCTCTGCCGCAAGGACGGGAACACCATTGAGGGGTCGGTGCAGCCATAGATGGCGGTCACCATCGTAGACAGTCCCTGTAAACACGTCAACATGACGGCCTGGCGGTAGCCACGCGAGAACACTTCCAAGCCTTGTCTGAGGGTCGCGTGGCGTGGTTATCGGCGCTACGATCAACTGAGAACCAAAGAGGAATTCATTGCGGTTGTCGTAGGCTTCATTTCTCTTCGGGTGATCCCAATATATAGGCTGTACAAGAGGTTCGCCCTCACACGCAGCACGCACGTTCATAGTGTATATATAGGGCATCAGCCGATGGCGGAGTCGCAGGGCTTCAATCATGTTTGCGCGGGCTTCCGATCCAAAAGACCATGGCTCTTTTGTGTTGAACGGATTATTCGAAGAATGCAAGCGCAATATGGGCGAGAAAACGCCAAGTTGCACCCAACGAGTAGAAAGCTCGTCATCCTTGCCACCAAATATATGACCGCCTATGTCGTGACTCCACCAGCCATAGCCAATATTCGACGCCGTAGCAGTGAACTCCGGCTGGAAGTGTAATGACGCCCATGTGACGACTGTGTCGCCGGAGAAGCCCACCGGATAGCGATGACTACCAGGACCGGCAAACCTGGAGAAGGTAAGCGGACGTCGGCCATCGCGCGCATTATCAAGAAAATGGAAGTGATTGAGCATCCACAGTGGGTCGATACCAGGTGTGCGCGAGTGCTCACCTTGCTGCCAATCGATCCACCAGAAGTCAACGCCCTGGATCTCAAGTCGCCGATGCAAGACATCGAAGTAGGCATTTAAAAATTCACGATCAGTGACGTCGAATGCAATCGGATCCCCTGATGAAACGTCACGGCCGAGTGCCTGTGCCATCTCGTGGTAACCATCCTCGAAGCTGCGGATACCATCAGCCGGATGCACGTTCAGGGTAGTCTTTAGATCCCTGTCATGCAGGCTAGTGAGAAATGCAGTGGGATCTGGGAAGAGCTGCAGGTTCCAGCTGTAGCCAGTCCATCCGCTGCCATGAACAGGATCGACGGTGACGATGTGCCAATCCATATCCACGACTGCAACCGAAAGTGGTACACCTTCCGCACGAAATCTGTCCATCAACGCCAGATATTCGTCTGATTTGTATGGATAGTAACGACTCCACCAGTTACCAAAAGCCCATCGTGGTAGAAGCGGCTGGTTACCGGAGATGGCATAAAATGCCCGGATGGCAGCGCGATAGTCATGACCATATGCAAAAAGGTAGCCGTCCACACGATCACCTGAGGGACGAGGGGCCACCCAGCCGTCTGGTTCGAAAAGCATTGTGCTAGAGTCATCTATTACTGCGAAGCCGCGGCGAGAGATAACACTAGGACCGAGAGGAATCCGACCATCTGCTAGATCGAGGGTACGTGCTGTGCCGTAAAGGTCATTTCGGTGTTCAAGGTCAATGGGATCCGTTCCATATCGCCAAACGCTTCCCCAGTCCACGATATTGCCTCGCACCTGTGCACTGAGACCGCTTGCACTGAACCGCTTCTTATCGTAGACGAGGTGCACCCTATCAGTGATGATCTCCAGCTCATAACGGCGGTCGATTACTCGGAAGTTAGGGACGGGCTGTTCTCGTCGTATAGCAAATGTGGATGCACGGTCTTCGAAGACGCCGTCAGCGACCCACTCGTAGCGGACGAGCCCGTCGGCGAGCACCGAGAAGCGATATTGGCATCCCTGGCCACCAACAATAGCTGCTGGATTTGCGATAGGGCTGATTGAAAAGTTTTGTTGATGCATAGTGGAAATTAATCTGACAAAGGCGCTTCAAAATCAAACTGTTTACTCTCTAACAGAGCAGATTCCTTATGCTCAGGACTGCAAGGTAGAAGATGCGACGACAACAGTTCAGCTGTTTATAAAGCAGGGCAATTGTCCGCAGTGAATATATGCTATATATAGGAATGGCTCTTAGAGGATGCGACAGCGACAGAATAAGATTACATTGACGACCATGGGGCAACAAAGCGGGGGACAGAGGCAGAGTACTCTTTATGGATTTTGTCGGGGAAACATCGGCAATACTTGATATTATCCACGAATCTTGCACCTGATCGACAACCGCCTGAGATACTCTTTCAAGTTAATAGCCCGAGACGAGCCAGCCAAAAAAATGCCATAGCACGGACACGGTCGGTCGGGAAGAGGTTGCGTTTGTTCGGGGTTACTTCACGATGCCGAGCCCTGCGGGACTACTTGCGGCGCAATAATTCGCTGTTGCGCGCCTTCCCAAAACGGTCAGCTAGCAGTGCATCACGCGTGCCCAGAGAGTGGTGTTCACGAGCAATAACGAATATATTCGTACGAATATGAAGAATTGAAGGTTTGTTTTGCTTACTCATGCAATGCGAATAAAGGACATTATTTGAAAATTATTCATAATATTCGTAAATTTTACACTACTAAATTATCAAAGCCCTGGACGCCCTCATGAATCTCTAAAAATCTGCAGCTACGCGGAGTCCGATTTTGCTACACGCTCACAATGCACATCCGACGTCATTATCGTGATGCAGGACTGAGCCAACTACCCCCCGCCTACAACTGTCACTAAGAACCTCAGTGAGAACATGATTGTTGGGGCTACGAATGCTCTGTTCGGCGGACTGGCTAGGCAGTTGGATGCACCTAAGCCGGTGGTTAATTAAAAGTTTCGAATCGCGGGAAGTTGAATACATTTGGCGAAAACAGATAGTTTGACGACAGGTATTGCGAAGGTATATGCTTGAATCTCCAATAGTCTTTGCAGGGACATTGGAGCCAGGGAGAAGACGAATATCTGGGCTGCTCGCCGTCGCGGCTCTGGATGGTGATCTGCGTCACTGCACTGTCGACTCCGCAGCGATGACGCGTTACCAGAGACCGGACGCGGTGAAGAACAATACAAGTGGGCGCATAAGTAATGATGAAGGGCTAGGGTTGCAAGACCTGTTGACATGCGCTAGCCACGGGAGCGCCACAGTAGTTCCGCGTGGGTCGCATCAAGCGAAGTAGCGCCGTGACCATCTTTTCCGTGTAACCAGGGCACCGAGATACGCCGAGTTCAGGGTTTTAAGAGTCGTCGGAACAACTCCACTGCATAGGCCTGTGTATGTCTGTGGATGGCCCGGGGTTGGGCGTAGACATCGACATCACGGGACGCGAGGCATGCGTTTGCTCGGGCATACTCACCTCCGCTGCTAGTTGTCGTTGGCGCTGCCACTGTTGAGAGAAGTTATGAGCAAGGTTATGGTCAACGTGTCCCGAAGTGACACTTTGCTACCTGATCGAGATTGCTCCCGAACCCCATAATCAGCGGACAAAATTTGGTACTGGACTGGCACCTTGCGGAATGCATGTCGTTGGGATGCGTAAGGGCGGAATAAGGATCTCTTTACTAGGCCCCAACGCGATGTCCCCGGGCTATATATATGAATACTCCCCTCAACACTAAGTACGCGGAGACATACTTCCACGAATGGAAGTCCTGCACTCCTCAATCCTGAGGAACTGGCTAGTTGCGCACACTGTGGCTGGCCTCAGACGCCAGCTCTCTCTGTACACAGCGATATACTTATCGACGGCGGCTACACCGTTCTGTAAATGACCGTGTTCTGCATTGTATTTATGTTACGGTAGACACGACATATATATCACGTCGTTTATGATTTGCGTCGGTGCATTTTCTATCTACAGTGTAGCAGGCTCGCGCTAGATTTGTACTGCCTGGCAATTCGGGCGATGCAGCTTGTGCGATCCGACATCTTGAACCTGAACATTAAACGGTGGACCATTGGTCTAGTCGGGATTAAAGGCACTTCAAGGTCAAGAGGCCCTTATTATCACGATGAGCGTCATGGCATCCCCGGAGCAGCAACAAGATCATCGATGCCGCCGCCGTTGCAGGAGTTTCGTGGGTCTTGCCAAATGAGTTTGGAGGCGACCCTCTTAACGAAGAAATTGGCAAGGACAGCTTTCTTGGTGAATAAAATCGCAAATACCGCGACTACATCGAAGAACTCGGCAAGAGAGCCTGAAGGTCTTCCAGATAGCGAAGATGATAAAGACCCATTCCTGGCAAGTTTCAAGAACAAGTGCGTCTATATCTCGTCTATCGCCATCAACCAGAAAGAAAGGCCTAATCTGCAGGTTATGGCACTGAAGACAATATATTGCAGAAAATTTTACGATATAACTGGGGTTGTCATTGGGTTCCAATCGGAGACTGCTTCTTTGATTGGTACTGTGCAGACGATTCTAATTATTTACAGTTTGCTCATCTGGGTTTACCCTGACCCCAATTAACTCATATGGTTTTGAGGGTGGGCAACCCTCCCGCACTTCGTACAACTGTACAAGGACTTCAGGGTCGAATCCGTCGTTGTGAGGGACTCCTTGGTCGTCGACTTTGTTGCTACCCAGGGCTCACTTTACACCTTCGCTCGAGGCACATACGAGACGAGGCCTGCCAGTCGTTGGAGAGCGTCCGAGTTCTGGGTGTCGAGGTCAAGCCCCGCGTCGTCAGCCTCGGCGAGACTAAAATTTCGAACTTCACCTACGTGAACAACACTTTATTCGTCGATTTCTGGACGGCAGTGGTTATTGTGTACGTAGTGAATCGAGCTTCAGCGAATAGACTTGACATCAACAAGCACACTGGGTATTAGTCCAGTGACGCCATAAGAAGAATGCAGAGAGTCATTCTCAGAAATAGGACCTCCCAGAAAAGAGGAACATGAGCAGTAGTCGTACTCCATACTGGGAACTTTTGCCGCAGAACACTGTCCATACACAAGGCAACATAGAATGCCTTACATCGGTTACGATGTATACTTTCAGCCTGAAAGTATTCCTTCCTCTCAGCACCACGACAGTCAATATAGCGAGAATGAAGATGCTGGCGAGGCTTACCTTTTGTTATTGAAACTACGACGTCATCAGTTATAAGAGAAGAGGATGATGGCTGCAACTAATGACGATAGTACGTCTGACAAGGGCTTTAAAACCGCGGACCATCAATCTGAATACTGGGTACTGCAATCAAAGCGTATGGGGTGCCTCAAAATGATTCGCCTGGTCGAAAAAGGTGGCGATGTCACTCGATATGATTAATTAGGCGCTGGATTTGTTTCCATAGGGTTCAAGATCCTCGGCCTTGTCGTCTCTGCAGTCATTGAGTAGGCAGTAATTGAATTCCTTCAGAAAGTGCCTTAAATAGCCCCAACGAAAAGTAATCCATCCGCTGACGGACAGGAGCATATCCTCATGGAAATGAAAATGCCCCGTAGGCAAAGACGAGGAAGTAATCATGAACCCGTGACAATTCGGGTTAGCGTCTTCGCAATATGAAGAATATATTCGCAATTCATATTCCACATTCGAGTTGCATTTTCGTCGAATACTGTTGAAAAGACGACTCTTATTTTATAAAACTACTAACAGGTGAGTTCCACTCCATTTATCCATTTCCAGCACGGTGGCCCATGCACTTCTACAACAAATACAACCTCATCCTCCGAATTAGGATGCGAATTACGAATATGTACAATATTCGCACGCAGTGCAACCTTGTCGTGAACGGCAAGGGTCGACAAGTCAGCCCAATGCAGGCAGAGCGCGCACAAGACTGTAGGAGTACAACTATCTCTTTACAGTTTAAGAATTAACACTTTGTGAGTCAGCCATTGGTAGCAAAACATGCTCGTTCACCTCCACACACTCCAAACTGAACGACCGTCATGAGCGGTATCCCTGAGCCACAGGCTTTGATATCTCCATTTTGCTTTGTTCCCTTTGTCTTAACTAGGGCTGCTCCGAATATTCGCATTTGCGAATATTATTCGCCGAATATTCGTTATTCGCATATTTATTCGCAACCCCTGAAACCCTAAAACCCTGAACCTCAGAAGCACTGCTCATAGTTTATTACGATTCCAACACAAGGAGAAGCAAAGGCATTAAGGCACAAACGACAAGCAAATGAAATGTGGAGGCATAAACCGCAAAACGAAGACGCAAACCACAAAACGCAAGACTGCACTGTTCAGGCCTGCTCCTGACACCTATATACACAGAGGAAGAAAAGTGCGTAGCTCGCTATCAATTTACTCCTTACATCACATTGAGCTGGAAAGCTGTAAGGGGCCATCTTGGCTCTTGAAACTGTGAATTAAATTTATTAGGGGGCACACCCTGAGCACGTGATTAGATGCGAATATTCGGCGAATAATATCGGTTATTCGCCGAATAAATTACGAATATTATTCGCACTGCTCAGGACTTGCGAATAAAATAGCGAATATTATTCGCAGCGGTTGGGACTTGCGAATAACGAATACGAATAATGCCGATTACTGCGAATATTCTTATTCGGAGCTTAACGCGTAGCATTATGCGATGTTAGTTTTGCTTATACATTTCGTGTTATAGTATACCGCCACCAATTAAAGCAAGAAAGTAAATTGACGACGATATCATTGGCGATTACACTAGCAAATATTCCTCAGCTACCCTCCAGTAGTGCTTCCGCCGTCCTCGCACCCTCCACCTTCTTCACCAACTTCCGACAAATATCCCGATGCGCAGCCTCCACGCTCCTCTTTGCTGACGACATCAGCCACCATGCACACTCCACTGTAACATCCTCCACAAGCATATGCTCGGGCCTCTCTTCTCCTCCTTCCACCTCTCCATATGCACCGCCCGGCTGCACGCGCCATTCCGCCCTCACCACCAACGCCCCAACCGCGCCATCCGCGCGCGTTTTCAGCCCAGTAGTCGTATCTTGGAACCATGCAGGAAATGTTATGAACTTTTTGCCCCAGTCCCCGACGCCTGGGATTATTGTGACGCCTTCAGTTACTTCGTAGGTCTTGATGGGTGCGGTACCGGTGGGGGAGAAGTAGGGATCACTAAGCACAGCGCGATCTGTTGTGGGGACTTCTTTGTGGCCGGTCGTGAAAGCATGGAGAGTGAGACAGTTTTCGTGGACATGGAGGGCGGAGATTATGTCAGCGGGAGTGAGAGAGGAGGGGAGTAGGGCCGTGAATTGGAGGGTATGGGAGGAGCGGGACATTGTTGAGTGGGATTAGATGCGCGTTGAAACGAGATTATGATATCGGTGGATGTATGTGGAGCTGTCACTCGAATTTCTTAGGATGACACTTCAACGCTAACGAGTATTAATTAGTTAGTTTACACCAATAATAACGGGACGGTTTCGCGCTCGAGCCGCACAATTCGGGTGCAACACCTAACCCGAACAAACCCCGACTGAACTCTAAATTGCCTTCCGCTTGCTCACAGGTCATATCCACCGTCGGATCTGCATCACATCGCAATTCGTTGATGCCACCAAAATCTGCTCCACTCCACGGGGATCTGTTACTACTCGGGTGAGTCTGGATCGCTGCACACCCCCTAACCGGTTGTCCAGGTTCGAAGACCACAAGAAGAATAAGCATAGCAAAATCAAGCTTCTGTTCACTTCAGTCGGCAGGATGACCGCTTGCCGAATAGGCACATCAGTCTGATTGGCAATATGTGAGGCGAGGGCAAACCGGAAATGGCCTTTGAAATCAGCTGGCCGATCGATAACAAGCAAAAATTTGGCATTATTGCAGACCGCATAGCGATGTTTGACGCCAAGGTCCAAGCGAACAAAGACTGGGCAACTCCCACCAGTGTGAAGACTTTGCAAACGTTTCCTCGGGTTCGCAAACTTCTATCGTCAGTTCATCGAAGGGTTCTCAGAAACAACATGTCTTTACGCCATTGCCTTAAGAAGGGCACGTTTCCAATGGACGGCTATGACGAAGGGCTTTCGCGATTTCAAGGACGCCTTCATGTCAGGGCCCCTTCGCTGTCGGTTTGAACCGACGCGGACGACTATACTCGAAACCGACGCCTCGGGGAGAGCTATCGCGGCAATATTGAGTCAACAACGGGACGACATGCATTTTCACCCCGTCGCTTATTATAGTCGGTCTTTATTCGCACCCGAGCGTATTTATCACACATCCACGATCAGGAACAGTTGGCCATCATTGACGCTCTCCTCGATTGGCGCCACTATGCAATAAGCTTCACAACCCCTCTCACGGTCTATACAGATCATAAAGATTTGGAATATTTCACCACTCGCCGTCTGCTTTCCAAGAGACAGCTTCGCTGGTCCGAAACTCTCGGCCACTTCCAGTTCACTCTTGTCTTCCGGAAAGGCTCGGCCAATACTCCGGCGGATGCATTGTCGAGACAGACAGATGATCTTTCGGTCGCTAACGAAGGGATTTTAACTCAACAGCCATACGACATCAATACAGCTATAATTTGGAGTCCGGTCTAGTTAATTGCGACACGGATCCCGAACTAGAGCAACGCGTGCGCGAGCGTATGGATCAAGACGCCGAGATGCTGAAAATGGTGGACCGCATTCAGGCTCGTTCAAATAATGGCTCTAGAGCAGAAGATTTTAGCGCATATTCAATCACTAACGGTTTACTCTACCGGAATGAGCGCTTATGGATTCGAACGACGACACCCTCAAGACGGACTTGCTGAGCCGCCATCATGACACCATGAACGTTGGACGCCCTGGCGGACTGCACACCCACGATTTACTGCGCAGTACCTACTACTGGCCCGGTATGCGCGCATTCACCAACCGTTTTGTTCACTCCTGTGTGACATACCAACCCACCAAAACCCCGCAATGCTTACCTTATGGGACCCTTCAATCCTTGGACGTTCCCGCCCGTCCGCTTCTGTCCAGTACTATGGACTTCATCACGGACCTTCCTCCCAGTGACAACTATGACGCTATCGTCGTCGTTGTTGATCGCTTTACGAAGATGGCCCATTTTTTGGGCGACGCAAAAGACATTGGATGCCACGGGTCTCACGGATTTGTATGTGCAACGAAACTTTCCTCTACACGGGGCTCAACAGGAAATTATTTCCCATCGTGCTGCACAATTTATCGCGCGGTTCTGGCGTACGTTTGTATCTAGTCTCAAGATCAAGGCGCGCTTCTCTACCGCCTTCCATCGTCAGGTGGATAGACAGACCGAGCGGGCCAATCAGATCCTCGAGCAATGCTTACGCGTGTATGCCAGTCGTCAGCAGAACGACTGGGCTGAACTTCTCGATTCGTCTATAATAACACGCAGAACTCCACAACTGAGATGACGGCATTCTACGCCTTGTTACCACCCAACTTGTAATTTCGATATCCCAACCGGTACTGCGACCGTTCACGTGCCGACCGCCTCGAAGCACTTGCCCACGTTCAAGCCGATTTACGCTCATCCATGCTGCTTGCCCAAGAAGATCAGTCCCGATATTGCGACCACCACCGGACACCGCAGACATTCGCGTTGGGCGACCGCGTGCTGTTGTCCGGGAAGAACCTCAAACTGAAAAATGTCTCCGTCAATCTCAGTGAGCGCTACCTTGGTCCGTTTACCATCAACGAGCAAATTGGGAAACAAGCATGTCGTTTGGATCTCCCGCCTCATCTTCACGCGATTGCAGTTAAATAATCTCCGCTAGACTCATCATCCTCGCCCAACCGTTGCCACGCCGTTGCATAGCCTAACAAATAGTGATTAATCTACCGACCATTCCCTTTGCGACTAGCATATGACACACCTATGACTACCAAGCGGTATTGAAATCCTCAGAAAATGATTATATCCACACGATCCGCTCTTTCAACGAACTTCCTCTCGCACTTCCAAGATTACAATTTATTAGACTTCATTCATGACGGCGACCATTCGGACTAATTACTGGAATGCAAATTATAACGCAAATAGCTTAACTAACAGGTATATTAAATTTAGTAAAATACACATCCAAGACATAAAAATCCAATCGATTTATGCATTTGATGGCATAATTACGAAATAACTTGCTAGGATGGGATGCAAGTACAACAAACCCGGAAGAGATCACAACTGGTTCACATTTAGACAACAGAGACAAGAGCGCCTTTGGTCTCGCAACTCCCGTCAGAGCACTTAATTTGCTTGACCTCATTCTCAGGAGACGTCTGTTCTTCCGTTGCATGTGGCGCAGCGTTACGTTTCTTTGCCCAGGACTTCAGAAAAGGGTAGTGTCCGCGCCTCTCCTTGAAGAGCATGAGCCCGATGGTCATCATAAGGGTGACCCAGTACAGATTGTAGGAGATGACGGAACCGTATGTGGCGGAGTTCTCCCAGCCTGTAATAAAAAAGTTAGCAAGCCGACTTGTACTTTGGACACCTAAGCTGGAGACAGACCTAAGATTGCGTTGAAAATCATCCAGCCCCCACTGGTCTCGCCATTGCAGCAGTTAACATGCCACAGATTCTTACGGATGTCATACGAACCAGGACCGTCGCCTTCCTCAGACACGTCACTACCAACAGCCTTGACCCACTCATGATTCTGGAAACTCCAGACTCCCTTAGAGAAGAGACCTGATGCAACTAGATATAGGAAGCAGGTAGCGACGATCAAGAAATATTGAATTTTCATGACATCCCCACCCTTGTACAAGATGTACCCGACGACGCAGCCGGCGGCCAACCCACAGACTACGGGAAGAGGGAAAGCTTTGGCCGAGGAGCTAATTGACACACCGCCGACGAAAACTATGGCTTCGACGCCTTCACGAAGAACGGTGATGAAGGGAAGAATAGCCATGGCATATTTGCGCATGAAGTGACGAAACCTGCCCTTTCCACGAACATTAGATTGCTCCAGAGCCTTGGAAATTTTGACACGCCATTTCTCCTTCATCTTATTTAGTCGGAGCAGAGCAAGACCCATGATTGAGATGATGATAGCGGCGATTATACTCAGTACACCTTCCCAAAGGTCTTCTGATGCGCCCCAGATATCGGTTCCAAGGGTGTACCAAGTGCCAATAAACGCACCACCGACAACCAAACAGATTAACAGGCCGAGGCCAGCACCAACCCAGATATGCCGCACGAGTTTTTTGTATACTGTTGGATCCTCGACAGATTTGCCCACACCCTGCTTAATGAAGGCTAGCAGGACGGAGACGACGACGGAGGCTTCGAGAGTTTCTCTGAAGACACTTGTTAGTTGTTAGCAGGAGAACCGACAGCGACTGAAGCGCGAGACACTGCAGAGGATGACAGGAGGTTTGAACCGACGAACTGGACAAAAAGCAGGGTAGAGTTGCTGCTAACCACTTACATGAAAAAGATCGAGACGTTGAAAATATTTTGATACATGATGCACCTGTACAACCCCGCGCTGGATATATCGTGAATCAAAGAGACCAGGACTGAATCTCTGTTAGACTTGTTGAGTGAGTGGGGCAGCGAGTGAATTTCGACAGAATTATGTCGCGACAGCAAAGAATATATGAAGAGCGCGTGTTTAAAGTTCAAGGTTCACTATAACGATCTTTCAACCGAGTGGTTCCTTCCCTGTTCGCCTACGCAGCCAACTAACGTGGAGATTAAAATCTCGAATTGAGACTGTGTGTGGAGCCGAATAATCTAGTAAGCGTCAGGCCGAGGCCGAAGAATGCACTATTGATGTTCTAGACCCTGAGTGTGGTCAGCGGCTCAAGCGTGGGAAACTATGGATACGCAGGCGAGATAACCGAATTTAGGTACGCCACCGCCCGAAAACAATCTGATGCATATTGTAATCTGATTCTGCCTGATAATCTTATCACACATGTACCCCCAGTATTCGGATCAGCTCCAGTGCGCGCAACTAAACACACAACTCTGCCAGGAGCATCGGGCCTAGCCTATTAGACAGATTCCAGTCACAGCTAGCTCTAGATCGATCGCGATGAGGCGCACCTACCGCCCGTCCACAAGAGTGGTCTAGTCGAGTTACGACATACCGTACATCAAAAAACGATTAGTCGATCTCGCGTGTAGAGTTCCCAGCAAATGCTTGTTTTTGTCAAAAATTCGAAGTTTGATTTGATGAAATTGACTTTTGGGACAAATTTGGCTGACTTGTGAAAAGTTTGGGCAAGGGTTTTCACATACTGCGTGCTGGCTTATTGTATCAGACGACTGTCATATGTAAGGTTCAGGCTGTCGTGACTTGTGACTGGGTGAGTACGAGTTGGGTTCCCGTAGGACGCGAGGGAGTTTATACACCGCGTAGAGTGCCATTTCATCAGGGACTCCAGCAGCTTTCGCTCTCTACCCATACTTGCCAGTTCACAAAATATTAAGCATATCAAGGATCCTTCTTTTGATTTAAATCTATTGAGTGGAAACAAATTCAAATTCAAACGAAGACGTTCCTTGGCGAAAATCAAGCCCAGATCCACGATATCGAATTTTGAACATTTAAAGCCAAATCAAACTCAAATTTTGTCAAAAGTTTGAATTTGCCGCGTTTATTGCTTTTTTGTGCTTAATCGAGCAGTGTTCAATAGTCTAGACTCCAACAGCCTTGGCATAGATGAGTGCGGCGTCGTCGGAACATGCTAGATTGAAATGCAATTCCGCAAGTAAAGACACATGTCACACTACTGTAAATAACTCCGCGGCTATAGCTGCTCCTTTGTCGAGCTCCAACAGCAGTCTATATTATGATTTCCAGGTTCGAAACGCAACTTGATGAGAGGATAGTTAAGCTTTTATAAGATTCTGCCTATGCCTAATTAATCCTAGTCCGTACATATCTAATCGATCAATTAAATGCCAGAAACTTGATGCGCGAATATTTGCTTAGCCGACGATCGGCTCTGCCGACTTTGCTCTTGCATCTCGACAAACCGCAGACTCAGTCGAGCCAATCCGTGTTGTTCCACACAGCAGCCACACCGTCGCACGAAATAAAATATCGCAAAACAACGCTAGGCAAGAACATTAACATTCATGCGCCACATTGTTCATATCGCTACCTCAGAAGCTGGAATTATTGCCAAATAATATCTTGCCGCCCACAATAATGCACGCATTCTGACGTATTTACGGTGACACAGGAATATAAAAGGACACAAAGGAAATAACATTATGTACAGGCGAATTTCCGAGCAATATAGACTTCATAAAGGTATTCACTCTGGACCAATTACTATCAGAAATGCTAAAGAAGAATACTCCTATCGATATGAAAATATAGAGAGTGTAAACAGAAGGGCGACATTGGCTGGTTCAGGGTTCAGGATCCAGTTACAAACGTGCTTAAACCCCAAAAAGTTCAGTTAAACAGGCTGAGATCTTGTGTCCGTGCAGACCGCGTCGCTGGCCCCGCGCCCGCTGTCAATGGAGAATCCATTGTCAGTGTTCTCGCAAGACGGTGACAAGGAAAGGGAGCAGCAGCGGGACAGATGGCCAGACTTATAACCAGACGAGAGGCACAGAAGCCAGCGCGCGTCGGCTGCGAGTTCGCGACGAACGCGTCCCATCTGTATGTCCGCCGAGTCTTGGCGAGGCCGTCATCTGCTCCGAATACGAAACATTATTTGCATGAATATACGAATATACTCGTGTTATTTATTGTTTTCGGCGCGAATACGAGCCCTGGCAAACCCCGTCCGAGCGGTTACACTATGAATCAGACTGTTTGGCCAGTGCGAAGTGTTTCGTGGTGCCGTCGCTGCCTGTTTCTAAATTGCAAGACAATTTTTCCCGCTCCGCCCATTGCCGCAGGTTTCAGAGTAGCAGCGGCGTGGTAGCACAGATCGGACAGATGTAGTAAACAAATCACTCGTCTGCGGAACTCATTTCGTCGGTCCGCAATTCGCAGATGTTATTAGACCTGTTATGAATACAAGATTACGAAAAATTCACTCGGCGGTGAAAAAAGATTGTTTTGGAAGCGCTGGAGCGGACAGAAATGGAGTCGCAACGGGGTCAATGACGGTGGGGCGCGTCCGAGATGGCTATAAGCTAACTTAAACTTCGCGTGCACTATGCCATAAGTATACTGTTATGCATCACGTGACGCGCGCTAAATTTTGCCGATCTCATAGTAAACGTGCCCTCACAAAATCAAGTAAATCTCGGCATCTTTTCATTTTCATTTATAAAATAATAGTAACATTATTTTTAATACGGTAAATATATCGACTGATTTATTTTTGAAGAGGATATCAATAGGATAGTGTGCTGTGATTTATGCTGGAAGTGAAGTGAAAAGTCGGTTCTTGCTGGCCCGCTTAGCAAGGATACGGAATCCCATACCCTAACCTGACCAATAATTTGCGGGGACATGAATTCATCATGAGGTGATATCGGGTAAGGGCTTTTTGAATTCCGGCTCGGCAGGTTGAAGAAGACCTGCTCGCAAAGCCGTAGCACATGCCTGCATGAACTAATGTATAACCTGAAAATCAAGTCAATACTACAGAAACCGAATAACGCTTTGAACCGATAGTAAATGATTGATGATGTTGACATCTCCGAAGTCAGTCATTTTTAGGCCATCACTTTGCTGCATGGAGTGGTCTGAATCCAAATGACCCGTTCCTGTCCAACAAAATCTCAAGCTCTTAGACCAACTAGCCATCATCTTTCTACCCGCAAGAATCACAATGAGCATCTACGATGGCGAGCGATTTTCACGATCACGATACCCAAGAGAACTTCGGGCAGCGATCTCCATGACACGTGCGCACAGCCCGCCAGCTATTGCCGACGTAGCAGCACTGTCTCCGACAAAGAAACGGTATAAAGGAACAAAGGAAGAAGCATCGGATTTGCCAGCTCAGTCATTGCAAACTGCTACTATGACTTCAAGCTCCCACTCCCCGGCACGTCACTTTGAACAAGAATATGAGCGTGCTCTGAACTTCCTCGCGGCCAACGAGCCGGAGCAGTGGCTTGAAGTGCAATTGCCATTCGATAAGTTCGAAGAGCTCGAGCGCTATGCGGAAAGCTTTTATGGAGAGAAAAAGTATTGACAGAATACTCATATTTTGTCTTATTCAATTACTAACATACTGGTAGATACCCCTATGTTGACTACTGCACCAACACGTCGACGGCAATTATCTATACTGCCCCGGCTCCGCTGCATGGCATGGTGTCTTCACACCTCCAGTACTTAATTCACCGAGGTGCGGAAAATGCGCTTACCAGGCACAATAAGCCAGAGCTTGCGAGAAATTTGACGGCATACGGTGAATCTTCTTGCAGGCCAATTTTCGGCGGATATAACCGGAAAGTATCCAAAGTCCCCGATGGTGGTCTGATTTATACCTTGAATGGCAAGGAAGCGCTCACCATTGTCATTGAGACGGGGTTGTCAGAAAAATATGAAAAGCTCCAGAAAGACGCTGAGTTATGGTTGAATGGTGCACACTGCCAGACGGCAATTATTGTCTGCCTTCAGGAGCAGCCGAAGTTTAAATATCCCGCGAAGATTGCGCCCATGTTTTCTCTTGAAAACTATGACGCCTTTGAAACTGCCATGGCAGATACATCAATCGCAACTCCATTTGGACCGTACAAATACAATGATCATATCTGGTTTGGGCAGCTTGCTGAAGCATTTGCAGTGGTTAATAGAAGGGCAGACGACGGCGCCATTCAAACGTCAGCACAATATGTGAGTAATCAGAACATTATGATTACCGCATATGCTAATGAACTCAACAGTGGCTTGTTCGCGATGGAGTTTTCCTAGTAGAAGATGAGGAGGTGCACATCAATGTCACTCTCGGGGACGTAATCCCAAGGCAGGAGGTTGCTGCTGGCGGTGATATCAGATCGGTCGTGATCACATTCAGCCATGACGACATCAAAAACTTGCTGACGAGTGGCGCACGACGGACGGCATCTGGTCGCTTCTGCGCTTAAGATTATATTAAATGATTCAATAATAACTGACAAGAATTATTAAAAATGTAAGTGCGTAACTCACTGCATACTGTATAGATCAGTCCAGATAATTGGCAGCCATTCGTGAAACTGTAGAAATTGCTCAGGGTATTTAATCAGCCGAAGATTCTGATTGAATTATCTGCCCTGCAAAGCTTCTTCGCATTGCATGCGGTCAATCTTTTATACTTTGCATACGTATCTGTCAATAATGGCTAATGTCTGCTTATAATTGACAAAACATACCCATATATCGTCTATTATATTACGTCATCGTCAGCCTACTCGTCACCATCCCCTTCATATTCACATCAAGCGATAAGCCTATTGTCGTACAGGTTGTATCAAGTTCCTGCTTGAGATTCTCCCGACTCTCTTTAAATTTTGAAACGAGGCGGTGCTTCACTGTGCTTGCGGAATTGAAAGGCAGTGCAATACCGCGTAGATCTCTAAATATTCGTTGAAATGATTGAGACTCAATCGCCATAAACGGTTCCGATTCCTGGACAATCCAACGCAAGATATTCTCTTCTAGTCGCTCTTCAATTGAGCAAACCCCAAGAATTAAGGAAGCGTACAAATCTCGTTCGGGCTGTCCAAGTCATTGCCGACATGAGCTTACCGAAGAAGTGTGGAGGAAAACAAACATTACTATCCGGGATTTGGAAGGCGGTCCATTCATCTTCCGGGAAAAAATCACTTATCTTAAGCCCAGTTGTCTTAATGAGACGGTTGTATGAGTGCCCGTCTTTAATCAGCCACTAGATTAACAGGAATGTGAGCGGATGGACTTCACAAAGATAGTTTTGCTCACCTTTCTGACAGGAGATTTTCCATCGGCCCGCCAGACTTCAACGAATAGCTCATTCACTTTCCCAACCCACGTGTGATTGCGGTATTCAATTGGACCAAAATGGCCCTGCTCCAAGTTGAGAGCCACAGCTCTGGCCGCATGTTGTTCCATTCATTCAACCTCCGCAACAGCATCTTTGATATTCTCTAATACAGCGCGAGATGTTTTGAACCGTGGCGCTTCTTTAAAGCATATTAATACGACGGCTTTTGCACCAAGACGTTGGATCCACAGATCCTTGTCACGGCAGAGGGCATTGTAGTTCGCACTAACTCCACATTCAATGACGACCTGCAGGCGAGGAGGTCTGCCAGGACGTCCATATACAAATGTCTCATCCGCCTCTTTCGAGCTCATACTCCTATCGTCGACACTTAGTTCACTCACGGTGGTAGATCCATAGTCCTCAATAGTATCCATTACATCAGGCTTGTGCATAGAAAGATATTCATTAATGCTCGAAGCGATGATCTCTCTGAATACAGTACCTGTGAGGTCATGGAGGGCGCTTTGGATGGTTACCACTGTGGCTATCTGCATTAGACTATTGTATGATAAGCTTGGATATCTAGAATGATTCGATTTGTCAGCTATTGCCTGTCGCGCATAACTAGTAAAATACCTCTTTTCCTCTTGAATATTATTCTCTGACTTAAACTTAGACCAGCTTTCTTCCAATTTCCGATACTGACAATAAGGCAGACGAATATCTAGGCGCTGTTCTGGTGGATTATTCTTCAAAAGGAAAAGAGCCTGGTCATAGTCCGAAGCCGAATCGACATCCTTTGGACCCATATCCGTAGGCGTAACAGCTACCATCGCACCCGTACTTGATAAATTCGTAGTCTGCTCTGTGAATTCAGACGAACTGTTCAACATCAGTCGCTTTCCGCTCGTCTTACATGCAGACGACGGATTAAGGACTCCTTGATCGGGCCCCCTCCAGAGATCTGCAAAGCGTACGGATACATTCCACAAATTATTGCACCCATATTTCAGGATTCCATGACGGCGCAACGCAAGCATCATCACGGTGCAATAAGAAATGGAATGACACGATCTAAGGAGATGGCAGGATATTATCTCCGGATTTGTGATGGCTCCAAGTGGGTAAGGGCTTCAGTTGGCTTGCGATGTCAAGCATAGAACAAGGGGATGTGTACGTGAACTACAACCCTAACCCAATCCCAAGTTGACGTCGCAGGTCGCAACAACAGTCTCGGATTCGACCGAGTATCGTAAGTCAACCCGATATCAGAGATGCCCCACTGAGTTAGTGATTTCGATGTACTCAGCCCACCTTAAATGTTAATTAGATCCATCATTGGCATTATATATTGAACTCGGAAATTTGAGCCTATTTAAGAATACTTTCTGGCCTTACATACATAGCATCAAATCATACTCGGCGGCGATCGGGGCCAAACATAAAATCTAAAAATTGAAAATCAGATTTTAGTAATACTTTTTGCCGTTTTGTCGGCCGTTTAAGACTTGCCCTCTACGCGCTGTACTCATTTCGTCGATCCGCAATTCGCAGATTAGGGCTGTTGACGATATGCCGATTTGCCGATATCGGTCTATACGATATCGTCAGTGTCAAAATCTTGCCGATAAAATTACGAATAATATCGGCAGGTGCAGGTATTAGCCGATATAGTATCGGCATATAGTAGCCGATATCGGTTATCGGCAGAAAATTCCTTAATTAGGACTAGCGGGTACTCAACGCTATCACGTGATAGGGGGAGATGTTGTTAGGATCATGTGACTCATTGCTAAGTCAATGCAAACAATGAAACGGCTGAAGCGTTATTCGAATTTTAGGGTTCGACCGCGCAACTTCAACCATGTAACGCGTGACTGGCTGTTTCGATCCCCACCCATTTGATTCCCAGGCACATCGTGAAACATGTGAGTATGCGCTCGAACTCCGGTGTATAAATACCTATTTCTAATCCGTAGCTCCCTTATGCTTACGTCCCCATCCAACCCTCCTAACCGAAAGGCTGTCGCCTTTAACTTGGATCCTAGGATTCGACTCTCAGCCGAGAAATCGCACAGCCTACGGACTCGAAACAACTGGATAATGGCAAAGCAACTCTATGAAAAGTTCGAGGGAGGTCAGGTTACGGACGATATGTTAGCAGAAGCCTCAGTACTCTTCAACGAGAATTACGGAATTTGGGGCAACGATGCCGCCAAATTGGGGCCCTTTGCAAAACCAGGTTAGTCTAATTAAATTACTTCTATTTTTATTTACTAAAGTCACGGTAGGGAGTCGTGTTAGACTCAGTAAGGACCGGACTCGATGGCAATGTCTGCCCGAAGGTGCCGCCTGCTCTTACGTTCGAGTTACAGTTGATGGCCATCTCGCTGGTAATGCGTTTGCCTGTCGTTGGATTTCTAACGGCAAAACTGTGTGTTGGATCACTCAGCTGGTGGTCCACCTGGACTTTCGGGAGCGTGGACTTGCGTCCGGCCTGTTGAATCAGCTCAGGGAAGACGACGATGATATTTACGGCCTCATGAGTTCCCATCCTGCCGCCTGCATGGCCGCTGCAAAGGTGTTCCGAAGTAAGGTGCACGTTCTGTTAACCCATTGTAATTCGGCACTAAGCTTGTTGCAGGTAGCATCAATCTAGTCAATCTTGACTTCATCCGCAAATATGCAGAAGCAGTAATGAAAGAGTCGCCAATCAGCTATGTCAAAGATGCAAAGCTCCGTGGCAGTCTCTTTGACCCTGGAGACACTAGCGGTCGTATTTCGTCCGTTGATACTAATTTTTTCGTCGACCACGCTGAACCGCTGGAGGCCCTTGCATGGGTGAGACAAGAGTTCGAGTGGCCCCTTGGAGAATTGCTTGAGGGCAATGAATTCGTTATTATTCTTGAAGTTAGACGCCGTATTCGATCGAGGTCTCGGTCAGCTTCTCGGGCTCAGTCTGCTGCTTAACTTATCGTCATCGACATAATTGGATGATATCCCCAGTGGCTCAGGCCAAGGACTTCCTGCAATGCTCATGGGTACTGTGTATGTACGTGACGGAAACGTTTTTCGAGGGCCCGCATCGAATGTCTTTTGTCGTTTTCCCAGCTCACACCCTCTATCCCATCCCGCAGATGGCTAAGGCAAAGCCGCTCAGTTGCGACGAAAAGCTGCGGTTCCCAGTGCGGGTACTGTGGTCTCGCATCTACAATTTGACGAGTCTCCTTCTTACTATGCGCGTTCACCTAAACCATTTCCCCTTCTCTGTCCCGATATCGCGCTACTCCGTCTAATTATCTGGGGAATTCCGGAGTTGGTTCCCCGACTAAATACCAGAATCCCGTTAGCAGAGGACCTCGATGATGAAATGGTTGACATTTTCATATCGGTTACTTCGAGGACGAGCGAAAGTATGATTTCATAAACAAGACTTGCTTATTGGGACAAGTTGCCTCCCATTCTATCCATTAGCTTAGAATTGTACTCAAGCTCCACCCTGTGAGTTCTAGTGAGCCCATGTAAAATTGCTAAAGCTCTCCTGTTGATCTTTGATAGGATCTCGGGACTTAAGATATTCATTGATATGGAATTAATCGATGATCATATGGGAACGCGCAGTAAATCCCCCTGTAAAGAAACGCGAGCCACAACATCCTCTTGCGTTCGACTCACCAAACACTGGGGCTTATCAACGCTGGTTACACTATCAGCCGCCGCAATCTCTTCGAATCTTGTGGACATGTGTAGAACGCGATTGCCTGCTATCGTCCAACATTATTGAAAGCTTCAATTGCTGGATTGTGGAGACCCGTGGGATGCCAGTATTGGCAATGATGGAGCGCATTCGGGTGCAGATGATGTTGGCTAGGGTCAAGCGTCTCGAAGAGATCCAAACATTGAAACAGGAAGGAAAGACGATATCTGAATTTGCAGCTAGAGAACTCACCAAATCGGTTTCACTTCCAAGACAGTATGTTGTCATACCTGCGAATGTAGACGAGTATGGTGTCAGACTAGGCAGAACGAAACGATTTTGTCGACAACAGGTTCAAGGTGGAAGCATTCGAAGCCACTTACCGGAATGGCATCCATGCCATGCCCACAGTCAATTTGAATCAGAGCGACGGTCCGCCACCGGATTATAGGACACGAGAATTCCTTGCCGAGATCCGCGAACACTGCACCAGCACCATCCCAGTTTTCCTGTGTGCAGAAGTGATGTATGGTGCGGAAACCGACCATGGTCCTGCCAGCGAACCATGGATGGAGATCCGACAGCTCTTGATACAGCACGTCGGTATGGAGTCTCTTGATACAGCACGTCGGTATGGAGTGACTTTCACAATGCATTCCTGGTGCTTGCTGATGCTAGCATCCGAGTCCTTCCATCGTTCAGATCGGAGGATCCGGTGATCTCCTTGGTAGGGGGTCAGTCCTGCACATTTCCCGGCTGCACCTCTCAGATGATCTTTACAAGATACGAGGCGTACAAAGAATATCTAACAAGATCACATTACCCTATGACGCCGAAATCTCGCGAGCCGTACCTACCGACACAAAGTATCTCATGCTGGCCAATCACTGAATGCCCACTTGGTGGTCTACCAAAATGTTCTACTGTCTTCACAGAGTGCAAGCATTTGACGGCTCACCTTATGTTTAACGCTCACAGGGTCAGCCTTCACCGGACGTAGTGGCTTCCGCTGCCACTGCCACTGCCGCTGCGCAAGCTCGCGTCCATCCATTTAAGGGCGTCGACCTCGATCTGCCGCTGAGGGTATTTCCGACTGGCCTAGCGAGAGCGTATACATAGTACCTGCAGTTCAGGGGGCTGAACCAGGGCAGGGCAATGAGAGAAGCATTCGACGAAACGCTAGGTAGGGATTGCAATGTCGGCATTTGAATAAAATTTCTCTTTTCTAACTGCCGTAGCGCAAGCGACCAACCAAGATCATCCCAATCCATTGCGGTTTAGGTCCTTTAACACGCTCGAACCCGAATTGGCCAACAGAGGATTCAGGATCAATTTTGAAGCCGACTGAATTTGGACGACTTTCCAGCAAGCATACAAATCTAAAATTACGATAAGCTCCACGTCGATTATTGAAGCCATACACAACAACGAAATTAGAATCACGGCTATAAGCGCAGAACCAACCGACATAGAAAAGCCGGTTGATGTTGAAAGTGTTACCGAAGACGATCTTGTTTAAGATGACTAATGTTGTTTGAGCTGGTAAATATTGTTACGATACCGTTTATTAAATTGACGGTTGGTGCAAACTGGTACATATAAGGGCCAGTCTCTAGAGCCGCATCCCGCATTGTAGACCATCAAGCCCAAAGGCAAATGACAGCGAGACCGTTAGTTACTGCCATGATCTTGCCACAAGAGCTACACCACGGGATTCATGGGGGATTGGACCCTGAACCCTGACGTCCCAGTCTCAGAAATCCGACTTCCATTACCCCCGTCCTTACGTCCTCTCGCCCTATCATCTCTGCTCCCGACAATAAACCAAAATATACGCGCTGTCGATCGGATGACGCCCACTGTCAACGGGAAATTAGCAGTGTTTCATCTTCTTCGCTAAGCCCTATCATCCGTCACGCCCGAGCCACGTGTCGATAAGGACTTTCTTTATTTTCATGTTCTTTTCTTTACCTATATATAGCTAGGAGAGCACTTGGTAATTCAATTCAGTTTTGATCTAGCATCTCTTTCCATCAACCGGAATCACGTGATTTGTTTCCGGTTGAAACCCACACCGCTATCATTCGCTCAATCTATTCGCAGTAGCGGAATGGACTGGTCTATTACGCAAGCATGATCATTTCTAGGTATGTTCAAGGACATCAGAGACCTATTTCTAGTGGTTTGCTTGAAATTTTATTTGAGCCCCTGGGAGTGAGACTGACAGAGGCAGAGGTGGAAGCTTTCGATGACCTATTGCACAAGGTGCTAAGATACAACCCAGAGCAACGTCTGCCAGTCGAAGAGATCTTAAAACATGCATGGTTTACCATATCTTCTGAAGATTCCTCCGCAGTCAATGGATAAAGCAGTGATTACAATGACTGGTAGGTCAAAAAAGCACGTGAGGGCAGTTGAGGAATGGGATTTTGAAGGTGTTTTGAAGGATTCGGGCTAGACCAATCGGACTGCCCGTCGTCCATCACAGTGCCGATGATCTGCACGTCTTCATTTTATCATCTGTTTGCTCTTGGGTAAATGCTGGCCATTCTTACCGTCTTCCGCCGAATCTTCAGCAGCCAATGTGAATTGCGATTGTAGGCAAAGGATCGGGTTTAATATGAGCTCACCTTTTAGAGCTTCTCAATCCTATACAAGATCACCGCACAAAACGAAAGCAATGGCCACTGCTATTGCGAGCAGAGTTCGTGTATGCAGTACTGAAGTCTGGCCACGGGTCACATGGTGCATATTCCCACGAATAGCCAGCAAACCCATTTTGTATGTGATGTCCCGAGTTGTTCGATATACGTTATGACTTACTGGAAGCGAATGACGGTATGCTCTGATAGTGAGGAGTATCTTCCGAGAGGTGGGTACGAACCGTTCATATGTACACCTCTCGTCGCCAATAATTCAACGAAACTAATTCACAACTGCAGGGTACTGCCGGGCTTAAGCATTGCGACGAAAACCAATCGAGCAGATAAGTCAGAATAACAGTGGGCCAAACGCATTCTTTCCCTGTGTCGGGCAAGATGGCCGCAGGCGCGTGCGGAAGTATTATTATAATCAGTTCTTCTGTACTGGTGGCTAGTCTCAGCCGCCCTTACTTGCGCTGCCGAATTTTCACACGCTTCTACGTGTGCTTGCGCGAGGAAGTTGCGATATAAAATCGTTTAGGCATAACTGGGGTGTCTCGGGGCGTTTCTGCGGTCACAAGGTCAGTAGAACGGTGTCTCCGCTTTCTTCTGCTAGTAGATTTCTGTGTAATTTTCCTCAATTCGACCAGTTTTAGTGAAATAATATCGCGATAGAGCAGGAACAGTATACTGAGTACGGGAGCAAGCATCGTTCGCCGGCTCGGTTATCAATCAGGGCATGCCTTCCGTCTTCTGTACTATCTAATCGCCAAATTACTAAGCATTCATCAAGCTGTAAGTATTATGGAAAAGGAATAGCCTAGATCGTAAAGTATTTTGTATTACGTGTGAGAGGAAGGTCCAGAGTGTTTCAGGGGCTTATCGAAGGGTTAGGGTTACTCCCTGGTTAAACTATAAAAGGCTGCATGTATATTATATAGAGAGAATCGAAGACACCGTCAACCATCCTTCTGCTACTACTTTTAATGCACGATAGAGGAATCCGGAGCGGGATCCACTTGACCGTGGGCTTGTGGAGTAGTGTGTTGGTTGCCACTTCCACGACCACTTTGTTTGCGTTTAATGCCCGAGATGTGCTTTCGTGTTCTTGGTGCCGGATCTGAAATGTGCAGCGAAGGGAGATGCTGAAGCGCATGTTCACAAACCTGAATTGCTGGCTTCATTTTTGATTGACTTTTCAATCTCGTACTCATCACAGATTACTTTTGCTACTTTCTGTAGGCTCTCTTTTTCGGGAATATCTTTGTACCATCTCCGAAGTTTTGGAAGAAGCATTTTCAAGTCAAGTTTGGAAAGATTGGAAATAGGCCACGGTGTATTACACGTATATTATATAGAAAACAGTTTGGTCAATAATACATGGATATTTCGCCGATGCGTTCCGCACTGCTATGTTCCCAGCGAGCGCGAGCAGCGATCACGCCGAAGATGACCAGGACCCTTGAGCATGGAAGATATAAATATGATACAAGTTGGTATCAATATCTAGAGCAAACTAGTCGATGCGGATGAGCCATTTTTCGCCTTAAGCACTAGATGAGAACTAAAGTTGGCAAGTATTACCCTGGGAATCTCCTCGAAAGCGCTCACCGCTTTAGCATGCTGCAACAGAAAGCTCCTCCTGCTTGCGCATAGGAATTCACAGACTAATTCTGTCAGGAAGACTTGTGCGCGCTGAAGTTAGACGCTGCCTGCAATATGTATAGTATGACGATTCTGAGCACTGCCAGCGTGCCGACACAGGAAATCGCATTCGACGTTCCGTATCGAGGTAGTTCGGAATCCCACCAATCATCCTCCCTAATGGACTTTAGATTCTCCTCGCTCCAGGTCCGCGAGAGATCCAGACCTGGCCACAGCGGATGTTCCAGAGCTACTCTCAGTGACATTCTGCATAGACGTGTCGTCCAAATTGGTTCGCAAATCCTTCTCTGCTGCATCGCCTTCAAGCTTCGCAAGATGAAGAGGAGGAGGTATGCGTTTGTTGGTGATAAACAAACACGAGACAAACCCCGCTAAACAACATGCAAGACCCATGTACATTACATTTCGAAGTGACTCGACGTAGATTTGCAGCAAATCATCCTTGACATCCTGCGGAAGCTCTTGAATAGCTTCAGGGTTATTAATCAAGGTTTGGGTGCCAAAATTGACTGGAAAATTGTGTTCTGCAAATTTAGACTTCAGGGAAACGTTCAGGATTGTCTGGCCCAGAGCAACGCCAATAACCCCACCCAAAGATCGACCAAAGCCCAAAAGAGTAGTAGCAAGTAACACTCCGCCCTTGTCCTTCGGCGCAGCAACCTGTGTAGCCAGAGCCAAGCTCTGCATCATAAACCCGGTGCCAAATCCAGGTATGATCAAATAAGCTATACGTTCGCCTCCTGTAGAGTCAACTTGCAATAGAGTCAAGATGCCGAATCCAATGCACATAATGCTGATGCCAGTTAAGGTGAATGGTTTGATGTATCTAGTCTTGGAGATCATGATGCCGGTAACAATAGACACAACGATGGTGGCTATCAGCCAAGGCAACAAGTGAAGACCGGACTGTATTGCCGACGCATGGCGGACAACTTGAAAGTACACAGACAAGTAGATAATGCCGCTGATGAATGCCATAAATACAAAATTCATGGCCAGTATAGGCGTGAGAACAGTCGGAACTCTAACGACTGCCCACGGGATCAAAGGCTTCGTTGAGAACCGAAAGTTATAGATGCCAAATAAAATAATTATAGCACCTCCCAACACAAAGCATAGGATCACAGCTACCGAATCCCAGGCATACTGATCACCTCCAAAGGTCAATCCAAGTAGAACGAGCACCAATCCTGAAGTCAATAAGAGCGTTCCCAGGTAGTCAATCATCTTGACTTTTTCTTTCAAACTGCCACGCGATGGAGGCGGGTTGAAACACATAAGCACAGCAAATATGGCAACAGCGCCGATGGGGAGGTTGATGTAAAAGCACCAACGCCAAGTGACATGTGTCGTGAATGCACCGCCAACAAGAGGACCGAGAATAGAAGCTACTCCGAAAGCAACACCAATCAAACTCTGTGTCATACCACGTTTTTGAATGGAAACGATTTCGGTGAGAATTAGAATAACCAAGATCTGAATGCCGCCTCCACCAATACCAGCTATAATTCTGCCCCCTATAAGCATGTCCATGGAAGTGGCAGAACCACACGTAGCACTTCCGATTTCGAACAAGACGATTGCGGCCAGGATGCACCATTTGCGTCCAAAAATGATAGAAAGCTTGCCCCAGCTGGGGCTAAGTACGGCGGCCGCGAGCAGATAGCCGGAGGTTATCCACTGGATCTTTGAAAAGGCCTGAAACTTGGTGCCGACAGTCAAGATAATGGTTGCTACTATAGTCTGATCCAGCGCAGCTAGAAGCATCGCCAGAAAAAGGGAGACTATGACTAAGAGCAAAGTCGTACCATGCAGGAGTTGTTGGTTCGAGGTTGTTCCATCGCCGGAGTCTTCATTGTTTTCGTTGACAATTGCATCAGATGCAACATCACCAACAACTCGGTTTTCTTCAGTAGCCGCAGAAGGTTCCGCCATTGCAACTTTACTAGCACCGGCTAAAGCTGCTGCTAATGCTGATAATCAATACACATAAATAAATAAATATATATATACCTTGCTCTTTAGCTGACTCAAAGTCTACTAAAGAGAGGGGAAAGCTCCGACAGGTCATAACTCAGCTGACTTGCTCCAATGGGGAGGGATAAGAACTTAAAAAGGCATTGTTTCGGTCGATCGGAAGTTACCCTACCAATGATCTAACGACCGCTTGTTTCGGAAGAACCCTAATCTGATCGACCGTGTTGAGGGCTAGCTCTTCCATTGATCGAAAATGTATGCAGCATCAGCCGCTTTCAGTTACATAAAAGAAAAATTGATTATTAGAGATAAAATGGAGGCTCTAGAAAGGGTTCTCACAAGTAAATTTCTCTACAACAATTCAAAGTTATCCCTAACTGATCTGTTGCGTGTTGTTCAGTTTACTAGTTCCTTCTACACCAAGTGCGTGCTCCTGGAAACGCACAGTCGCCGTCGGCCACTCGTCATTGTGCTGTCGGTTCTGATTGGCTCGGGAAATGGTGGGTAGTTAGAAGGGATGATAAGAATGGGCTTGCGCACTGAAGGCCCAACGTCAAAAGTGGGTCTGATGAAATTCCAAATCTTTATATTGCACTTGACTTTCAGCTCCATATGTGATTAATCAGATTATTGAATTTATCAGTGGTTCGTCTAGGGAAGAGTAGTACATATCATTATCGCCAGTGATGAAATCGGTTCAGAAGTGGTCCAATAGCTACTTGCTGTGTTCGTGGACTCGCATATGATAGTACCGACATTCCACCGATGTTGCAATGTGCAGTCGATGCGGTCGATTAAGCGGCGTTGCAGTAGTAATCTAATATGCAGCTGATAAGCCTATATCAGTGTGGCTGCCGCTGGATCTTTGCAGCAGATATTACCATGCTCATATCGATCCAGGCTGGCGTGCCTCTTGATGTACATTCATTCTCGCTGGAGAGTTCATCTCGAACTCCGTCCGTTCCTGGCAGTGTTGACCACGACATACTATTAGCCCTTAAAGATCCGCACTTCCGAAGAAAGGCCGTCCAAGGTTTCCACGGAGACTCAAGACCTCTGCCGATATCATCCAGAAGACCGACGATCGAATAGAGTAAGCAAGACGATGTGGATCCAGTGTGACCGACCCAGTGGCTAGAATTATTGAGAGAGTCATCTCAAGAAATGCGCACAAAGGAAAGCATATTAGCACGTACTTTTAACAGGCAATTAGGAGTTCCACGAATAACGAATACATTCGTATTTGTACGAATATTTGTATTATTCGTAATTCTAATACGAATAAATTTTCACAACTAAGTACATTATGAAATCACGCCTCCCTGGCCTGCTCTGTCTTATAAACTGCCCTCTACAACCCTCAACTTTCTCGCAGACTCAGGAATAGCTTAAATAATTTCTTGCTGCGGCTGCCATAAGGGGAGACTCATCCTGATTCAGTCGCCACCATCGAAGAGCCAGCCTCTTTCCATCGTCACCCCGTCATTGACCATGGCTACCTCGCTGTCAAAATAACGGTCAATGACAGGCACGCGGCTTTTTTGCGGCTGCAATTTCTGCAACACGCGCTCTTCAATATTGTGCCCTGTGACGGGTTCTTCAATAGAAATCGGTAAATGCTCTGTTGTTCGCAGATATTGTTGGTGTAGTACCTACTCTCCCAGTTCCTTCTCCAACGTAGAGTTTTAAATCGTGGATCCAGAGGTATATAATATGCGTCTTGCGCAGCCATGCAGTCATAGTACTTCTGGTATTTCCTCAAGCCAACCGAGATAGCGAGGGCGATATCTGGATCAAGTTCTGAAAATTCTCCATCCGAAGCAGCATCATTCAGCATGTCTTGCAGCTCATACTAGTGTATTGGTATTGCGAGACTGTTCTGTGGCTCTCGCTTGGAAACAGTAAGAGTGAACACCTCGAATTTTTTCAGAACAGTTTCAATTTGTTGTCGACGGTCCGAGTCTTCGGTACTACTACAAGGAGGAAGATAGTGGTGGTGCTCGATCTCCTTCCTTATCTGCTGCTCTGCCTCGAGGCCGTCTCGGAGCATTCGATGCGTTGGAATTCCAACAGGTGTCCACATCATCCTCAATGAACTTCTCTTTCAATCTTTTTGCTTTGCAGATAATCTTCCACTGTTGCTGTCGTGCGGCGTCCGAGCTATCCAAATAGCCATGATCCGAAGTCTAGATAGCGATCCAATTTCTTGGATTACTTGCATGAGATCACAAGCGTCAACTGCCGTGTTGCGATCGCATGCTTTCAGGAAGAAATGTCACTGACGATTAGATCCAGCACATGTGCCAGACACCCGACATAGCTGTCAGTACCTTGAAAACGTAACTGACTGTGACGGTGCCAGACACCCGACATAGCTGTCAGTACCTTGAAAACGTAACTGACTGTGACGCACAGTCGTTCAGTCATTCATTGACGCGTTACTCAGCTGTTGCAATATCTGGACGATTGTCAGTTGCCGCGTAAATAGGACTGCCAACAGCCAGGCCGAGATGAGAAGCGTAATCAGCATAGCTTTATGGGCCAGATTTAGCGACCACCTCACGTCACGAAGTTTCGATTTATGTACTCCTCCTGAGAGAGTAGTAGTCAGGTCTTCTGCAATGGCCATTCAGCAAGTTAATGGGCACTTGTTATATTAAACAAATTTGTGGTCCAAGAAGAAAATTAGAGAGAGAAAAAGAAGAGATATGAACAATTGATGGCCGACGCCGTACAGATCGAAGACTATTGAATACGGCAATCGGTGAAACGAGAATATAGAACGTTGGTACAATGCATTGCATTATTATCAGATCTAATTTACAGCAGATCCAGTGCTACTTTTATTACGACGGCCGCTGCGCGTGCGCCTGTCGACCAGTAATCACGAACGGCTTGACATTTCGCCAAAGAAAATCATAGCACAAGCAATGCTCGTGGCCACGCACAGCGTTCTCAGTCGTGCCTGTCGACCCCGCAATTTAGCCCAACGGTAGCAGAACTCAGTCAACAGCGCCCCCGTCGGGGCAGCGGAGAAGGACGAATGGATTGGGCGAGCGATTCCCCAGTGTTCCTCGAGCGGCTCAGGCTCAACGGAACGTGCGGCGCGGTGGAGCAGTACCCCGCGTTATGTGCGTCATCAATCAACCAGACCACTTGGGAGAGACCCGCCATGTATTAGCAATGCCGCAGGCAGCCAATTGCGACCGAAGCATTTGTGGAAACACGCACGACTTCTGTGGCATCGATATTGCGCGTGTGGCATTATCCGCGCTAGTGGTTGCGAGCATAACGAGAAATGAGAATGGGGTGATGTTAAGTGCAGGAAGATGAGACAAGACAGCGAAATAAAGCAAGTGCACGCCTCAAAGCGCCGAAAGATGACTTCGGACTATGGGGCCCCAACTCCCCGCTCGTGGAGGCCAGTTGACTTCCTTCCAGGGTGGCTTCTCCGCATTTGTCGACTATTGGGCGGCCATTGAGGGCGGACACGTTAGAGGTTGAAGCGGGCTTACATCGCTGTGAGTTCTGTAACCTACTGAGATGAGCAACGAGTTTGCCCGTCTTGTTTTCGTCAGTCAGTAGTCTGAACGCCGGGCAGAGTTGACCTCTGAATCTAAGTCATTCCAACTCGTAGATCGCTTGCCGTCAACATATATAAGTCGCTGCCTCGCCGTCATGTTGCTCGTCTCGTCACTTGCCGTCATCTCTGTCTATGTACATACCCAGCCATGACTGAATACATCCACAACGCCATCCCTCTCGAGGGCACCGGCGAGGCTAACACTGACGCATATAGTCGCGGCAACGGTGAGAGCACTATCAACAGCCCCGACGACTTCGACGTCGAGGCCGCTCGTAACAAGGAGGACGCATCCCTCAAGTCTCGTGAGGAAGCGCTCAGCCGCATGCGCACTGCTCAGTCTATCAGCATGTCCCCTGAGCTGTTCGAGAAGCTCTACCTTTCTCCCGAGCGAGCTGTCAAGGGCAACCTGCGACAGACCTTCGCCAATCCTACTCCTCTCGCCATTCTCTCCCACGCTGTCTGCGCTAGCCCCTTGGGATGCGACCTCATTGGCCTCCGTGGCTCTGGCCAGTTCGGTGCGGCCTCCACGTACGTATTCCGCTGTTTGCAACAATGGGAAATAAGACACAATTGAGCTAATACATCGCCAGTGGCGCATACATCTTTATCGGTGGCCTCCTGCTTTTCCTCTCTGGGATCTTTGAGTTCTTCCTCGGTAACACCTTCTCCTTTGTTGTGTTCTGCAGTTTTGGCGGCTTCTGGTTTTCCTTCGGCGCCACTTTGATTCCCTTCTTTAACTCGATCGGCGCCTACTCGCCGACAGGTGACTCCCAAGTGGTCGGTGTCTCTACAAAGAGCTTCCAGGCCTCGTTCGGGTTCTACCTCTGTTTCTGGGCCCTTCTCGTCATGGTCCTCCTCATATGCTCACTCCGGACTAACGTCGCCTTTTTCCTTCTCTTCGTCACCGTCGAAGCCGCTCTTCTCTGCCTCACGATCGGCTACTTCGCCATGGCCGAAGGCAAATCCACCCTCGGCCAAAATTTTGTCAAGGCCGGAGGCGGTTGTTTACTGGCTTGTGGAGTCGTAGGATTCTATATTTTCATTGTTCTCATGCTCTCCGCCGTCGAATTCCCGTTCGAGCTACCAGTTGGAGACTTGAGCCATTTCATGAAGAGATAGCAGCCGAAGCGCGGTCCGATCATGACCCTCTGAGCGACTTTCGTCGCGGACGGAGGATTCTGTTTTTAGCTTCTTATTTGGTCTGGTGTGAATTTTTCTGTTTTCCGGTCGTCGCGGACGGAGGATTCTGTTTTTAGCTTCTTATTTGGTCTGGTGTGAATTTTTCTGTTTTCCGGTTATGGTTACTGGCATTTGTTTGAATTAAGTATAAGTTTATTAGCGTAAGACACAGTCAAATGTGAAGTCCCGTCTGGCCGGACCTTTAATTTGTGTCTTGTAATGTAATGTAATGTAATTTAGGCCAAGTTTCTCCAAGTGGAAATTGTCCAGGCATATCCCTATGACTACAAGGACTACACCTAAAATCAAGTTTTCTGTCATTAAGGGCAGTGGACAGGGGCGCCGACGTAGGTGTCGTGCTTCGCTCGATAGTCGGCTCTCTTCAGGATATCGATGCCATGTCCTGTTTGTATCTCGGATACCGTGGACTCGAATGGAGATGGAGGTTGTTTAACGGGTGACGCAACGTGAAGGCATGTTGACCTAAGAATGGGCACAATAGTATTGTACTAATAGTTTGGTGTATTGAGTTCAATATGCGTTTTGGAACCAGAGCTGCCTTAATATCCTATATCGAGTGTGTATCCCGATCTACGCCACCATGAGCAAAGGGTCTCCAGCTGGCATCCCACTGGCATTGATCATGAGGAGCTTGTAGAATCATTTCTCACCTTGCTATCACTTCGGGTCATGCTATGACTGGACTTAACAAGAGAATCGTGATCCTCTGACCACGACACCCTTAGAAGTCATCAGGTTCAACTTCCAATGTAATACTAAGTTGATTCAACTACCGTGCAAAAAATAATTGTAGGGCTGCTCCGAATACGAATATTCGCAGTAATCGGCTTCGTTATTCGCAAGTCCCAACCGCTGCGAATAATATTCGCTATTTTATTCGCAAATCCTGAGCAGTGCGAATAATATTCGTAATTTATTCGGCGAATAACGAATATTATTCGCCGAATATTCGCATCTAATCACGTTGCTCAGGGGTATGCCCCCTAATAATTTAATTCACAGTTTCAAGAGCCAAGATGGCCCCTTACAGCCTTCCAGCTCAATGTGATGTAGAGTAAATTGATAGCGACTGCGCACTTTTCTTGCTCTGTGTATATAGGTGTCAGGAGCAGGCCTGAACAGTGCGTCAGTCTTGCGTTTTGTGGTTTGCGTCTTCGTTTTGCGGTTTATGCCTCCGCCTTTCATTTGCTTGTCGTTTTGTGCCTTAATGCCTTTGCTTCTTCTTGTGTTGGAACCGCAATAAACTATGAGCACTGCTTGTGAGGTTCAGGGTTTTAGGGTTTCAGGGGTTGCGAATAAATATGCGAATAACGAATATTTGGCGACTAATATTCGCAATTTTATTCGTTGCGCGGAGATCCTCAGAATAATATTCGTTATTCGTTATTCGCAACGCAAAATGGTGCGAGTATTCGGAGCAGCAGCCCTAAATAATTGTGTATATATATATATATCACACATGTCTCTTTTGATTGTGCATTTATGATAACCCCACACTTTTCTGCCGTGATGTGGTTGTGGTATTTGAAGATCAAGAGATTAGGGCTGGACACGATACGATATCGCCGAGTTTTGCCCAGAACTTATCGCATATCGTATCGCCGGCCAGAAAAGTCCGGCGATACAGGGGAGGGTAATGTGGTGACCAATCAAACACTAGAAGTATAAAAGTAGAGGTCGTAAACTCCTTCGGATATCATCACTCTATTGAAGTAGGACATCCAGTTTTAATCGAACTTGGCTATCAAAAGACTACACGAAAGGTTGGCAACATTTCTGTCTTCTTTTCTACTTTACTTTTTTTTTTGTTTGTCTTCTATACGTGCATATGGGGATCTTTCCCTCCGACCCTCCATTTATTCTGTTTCCTTTTCTTTTACTTTTTTTGTAGGCGACAGAAACAGAAATAAAGAGGGCCATGACTTGCCTGATGCAGTTTTCGGTAGAGTCTCCAACATTAAGTAACTTAAGCCAATTACAGTTCTTTGTTTTCAAGCTGCAGAGTGGCAAAGTGTGTTTAAAAAATAGAGCCAAGGTCTTAAGTAGCCGCATTATATCGTATATCGCAATTATCGCCCCAAATATCGTCAGGAATTTTCCTCTGGCGATATCGTGTCCAGCCTGCAAGAGATTGTGCACTTCAAGCAGCCCTAGTTAAACCGAGATCGCGGCCTTTAATATGCTCACCCTGCACACTGGCTCTATAGGATGATTTTGTGGGCGGTATCGCCTGTGTCGGCATCGCACCAGCTTTGACTCTGTGAGCCCAGCCACACAGTTAAGAATACGCGACCGTATTCAGCCGCAGATACTCTTTCCTCGCCTATCCTGGACACATTGCGCTCTCATATGCGTACACGCTCCTGTAGACGGATGTTGAATAACTTCGTCACTTCAAAGGACGAGACAGCAATCTCCTATCTGAAGCTTGGCCAAGGTCCAGGTGTCGTTATCTTGCATGGCACAATGGAATCGGCGCAGAGTCACTTTGAGCTCGCCGAAACATTGTCCCCCTATTTTACTGTATACCTTCCTGACCGACGAGGACGTGGTTTCAGCGGTACATATGGACCTGACTTCACCATCCAGAAAGAAGTTGAAGATGTGGGTGCTCTCCTCGCCGAGTCCGGGTCCCATTTTGTCCTCGGAGTGAGTTCTGGCGGTCTTGTCGCGCTTCAAGCAGCACTCGATCTCAAAACAATCCACAAGGCGGTGGTCTTCGAACCGCCGCTGATGATTAACGATTCTATATCTACGGACTGGGTGGAGCGATTTGACAAGGAGATGGCAAATGGGAAGGTTGCCTCCGCGCTTGTGACAGGCATGCTGGGAGCGCAGATGGGACCTCCGACGTTACAACGTATGCCCAAGTGGTTGCTTGTTCTTTTAACGAAGCTTTTGATGGCCCTTGAAGGGTCCTCAGATGGGATTGATGGCCCGCTACCGATGAAGATGCTGGCCCCGACGATGCACTATGATTTTCAGCTAGCCATTGAGATGAAGGACAAACTGGACATATTCGAAAATACAGAGATCGATGTGCTTCTGTTAGGAGGGAGCAAGAGCGCACCATATTTGAAGACGGCCGTGGATGCGTTGGAGAACGTCATTCCAAATGTCAGCCGTGTGGAATTTGAGGGATTGAACCATGGAGCTACAGGGAACAGGAATAGAGCGGGACACCCACAACGAGTGGCGGCCGAATTGGTGTCTTTCCTGACGTAGTTTCTCGGTGAGTCATTATATGCTGACAGTAGAGGGAATGAATAAATTGCAGTGTACAAAAATATTTGAAGTCTGCTCAATCGACACTAAATGTGAGTTGAATATCATTTCTTAGACAATGCCTCCACGAGCCTTCCTCCATCACGATTCATGGGACTTGAAATTTGCAGTGAACTATTTCCCTGCTGGCTTGATTCAATTACTTTACGATGCGCACCCTCGCGAGCCATTCAAGTCAACCCTGAGACGGAATATATCGACGTGCTGCAAATTCATAGGTGCGACAAGGACGCGGAACCAAGAGGAAATAATGGGGCCATTTCATGATTTGGTAAAGTCCGGGAAGGTGAGGTACATCGGCGCAAAGCAGCATGTGGTGCTACCAGTTTGCTATGCTTCAGCAAGTACCAGTGGGCAAAGTTCGTGTTGATGCAGGACCAGTATAACTTGCTGTACAGTGAGGAAGAGAGGGAGATGATTCCATGAGTAACCTCACGGGAGTGGGACTGATTCCGTCGGGTGCCCGCACAATCAACGCAACATCGACTCGGAAAGGAGGGAATGACTATAAACGATCAAGCCACCGACATCGCCACTATCGAGATAATCAAGCGCGTGGAAGGTGGACATGGACAAGGCCTGGCTGATGAGCGATGTGATGCTCCCGTGGATTGTGGAGAAGGTCACTAGTCCGCTCCTCGGTATAAACGGTATCAAGAAATTGGAGCAGATCGTTAGTGCAAATGGTAAATCTAAGGCGGGAGGAGATTAACTTTGGAAGTCATGAATTTTGAGTAGTAGACTGCTGTGGACAAACTTAATATGCTGCTTTTCGGCTAAATGTTCAGCGTCGAAGAGTGCAATTCAAGAGCATATCTCGTCGGCTTACCTTGTCATGACATACTGTCAACAGTGTCGACAACTTGGTCAGGTGACTTTCAACAATTCTACCGCATGTACTTTAACATAAAGGTTTAACAAATACAGAATAAACAAGATAAATTTATCTGTGGAGCATAGAATCGTAATATTGTAACAGAATGTCAGTATTTCGAGTAGCCCGGTAAGTCATCAGCCGAGAGATCATACTCCGGCTTCAAGATCTCACCGTATTGCGGCGGATCGACAGGATACACAGAGCTTAATAGATCCTGCACCACCATCCTCTCACAAACGCGCCCATGGACATCATAGAACCCCACGTGTGGATTAAACATCGCAACCCGCTCCAACTCAACGGCGTGCGAATGATGATGCGGACAATTCTCCATCCCCACCAGCGCAATTGTGACATACGCCCACGTCTCACCAAGCAGCTCGAGCTCGAACTCATCCATGTCCGCCGCTTCGCCGTCCAGGAACACTAGCAGCGAAAGCTTCGGCATTCCCGGCGTCGGCTGCCAGCCGAACTCGGGGTCAAAGCGACCATGGCCTGCCCGCGCGTGCTGGTGTTCGAAGTAGGTGTTCTTGACGACCTGCCAGCCCTGCATGACTTGGGTACCGCCGCCCAGTCGCACCCGCGAGTACCAGTCTTGTCGGAAGTGCGCCGTAGATAGTTGGCCGATGTATCTGCCTTGGCTGGAGAAAGTCACAGTGTCAATGCCGACTTGGTCTGGATGTTCCCGCTGAGCGCGAGGGATCATGTGGTGCAGAACCCTGTGGACCAGGTGTTCAACCAGGCAGATGTTCGAAGGCTGGTCGTGGTAGCGGGTAACACCGTCGGGACCTAAGATTCCGGCGTGCGGATTCCAGGTCATGGAACCGGAAACATCAATTAGCAACATCGTCTCAAGATGGTCTGTGCCGTGGATGATGCAATCTGCAAGTTCGTGCAAGGCGCGCGTCCGGTTTGCGTAGACAACGTTCGGGACTTGGTAAGAATACTGATGAGATTTGATGTGCTTGTCTGTCTGGAACACGTCGCTTGCACTCTGATACGCCGCCAATTTCTGTGAGTCGAGACGCACCTGTCTGGCATTCCGTTCGTTGCCACGCCTGATAATTTCGTTTCTGTTTCTGACAATATTAAGGGGCTTCAATTTTGCGTGTCTCGATCCATCCGGCATTGTGCCGTTGTTCAAAAGATAGTAAAGTCTCTCTTCCGCGGGAGTTTCCCAGTAAGAGCCTTCGATATTCGGCCACGCAAGCCGCCTACTCTGGACCCACTTTGTCGGAATCGGCTCCATATACCCTTTTTTAATATATCTTCTGAATTGCCTCGGGTGCTGAGCACGTAAATAACCCCAATGCTGCTGCATCCGCGTCGATACCCAATATCGCATGACCAGCTCGTACGTTGGAGAACCCGGAGATCCCCACCGTCGAAGCATCAGATCGTCAGCGTTGGCGATTGCCTCGCGCATCTTTTCTTCTTTCCTTTTGGGATCACCTCCAAGTGTGGCGAACCAACGCCTAAGGACGCCGACTTTACCTAACATAACTGTAAGCGCCTTGTGAGGAAATTAATAGCGGGATGAATTCATGATTTACCATCTTCGCGTTCGCACACAGTGATGCCTTGTGTTTCACTGACAGCCGTTTTGATGTTAGCATCGCCAGGTGGGGATGTTGCAGTGCTCGTATTGAGTCCTTTGCCGGAAGGCGCGCCTTTGGTATTTGCGAGTGATGTAGAGCTGGAAGAGGGTGACTCCATACGGGCAGCAAGTTCTTCGCCAGCTGCTTTGCGGCTGTAGTTATTCTTTAGAAGAGAGAAGATGAACACTCTAGTTCGTCGTCGGACTCCGGCTCCCAGTATGCTGACGGGTAACCTTTAAACTTAATTTCCCTATTGCTGCTAGTTCGCGTTGAAGCTCGAGAGGTTCCGTGAGGAGTCTCAGAAGCTTAAGCGGAAGTGTGACGTTGGCGTATATAATAAAAGGGGGGAGGCTGTTTGGGCTAGTGGGATATACTTATACTTGCTCAAGGCTCAGCCATACATTGAGAACATAGAACAAATGACGAAATTGCGCATATGACAATCTCAGATTAAACTTTGGCAAAAACATACATATTAGCGTCGAAAGGGGCAGAGCAGCAGGATGAGAGCTAATGGGCGGGCCTAAACACGGTGTGTACAGTGCAACAAATGCGTGAGCTGGGCAGTTTCCTGCTTATCGTAACCCGGACGTTCTCATTTTTCTATTTTGACTGCTGCACCACATGTCATTATTCATAATTTTATCCTACTTTTAAGGGCTCTGCTGCAAATATTTCTTGAGGTAAACCTGGATAGATTTTTGACGTATGCTATTTTATCGTCTGCTGAAGGATGAAAGCCAGAATATCGCTCAAGGATGCACCGTCGGCTGCCCTAGTCTTAACCGCGCCTCAGCAAGACTTTAAATGCCGGCTCTTCATTGGCTGGTCCTCTTCCCAACAAACGGTTTGGCACAGAGCTTAACGGCAATAGAAGCTCAAGTGATAGAGTACTGCTGATGGCGTTGCCATGCAATATTGGCAAAGGCCCAAGTAGCTAGCTTTGCTATCGTAGACAGCTTCTAGCGTCTGATTGAGCGTTGGCATATTTGGGCTCGTCGTAAATATCCCGCGATGGACCTCGGGTCGGTCGGTAATTATTCACCACCTGTCCAGTCCTCATTTATTCGACCCTATATAACATGATATTAGTGTTCGAAATGGTAAATGGGCTGTCTTTCCTCCATTATTCAAAAATAATTAAAGTAAAGGGTTAAAAAATTCATTAATGCTGGAGTATATCTGCTGATACCCAAGAAGAAAAAATCCGGCGTTTGACGGCATGGCGAGTCGAATTTCTTCAGCCGCACCATAAACGTCTCAAAGGTCTAGAGATATACGCCATTGTGTCGCAAAGCCGCTACGGTTTAGTCGCATCTTCTATCATCAGTGACGTTTATGGATTTCTGCGAGTTTTGGGTACCTAGAGTCAGCGTCGTACTAAGTTATAGTTTTACGCTAATGCGCCTGGGCAACATTTTGTGTGAGCGCATTACTAATTACGTTAACAAGCAAATTCTAAACTCATGTGACACATGACAACAAAGCGCGACGCGCCTCTCACAAGACTTTGTTGACACTCGCATATTCCCCAAGTCTCCTGTTCTTGTTTCTGCGGTATGACACCGATCCGCTACGACTTCACTTTCCTCGTCTGGCCTCACGCTCCCTCTTCCTCTTTCTAGCCCGTACACTATTTCACCTTCTTGTAGTCCATGCCGATCTAATAATCGACGTGTGTCTAGCCTGTCGCCGGCAATAGACAGGTAGTAGGTAGGCCACTGTGAGCATCCGCTGGGTGGTGACTTTTCTAATTTCATCGGGGAATAACGAAGATGCGCATTTAGGCTAACACTTTTTGCTTTAGATTAAGTTTGCTGCTGCTGTCTCCACCACAGTGGCACTCGCTGAGAAAGGGCGCCACTGCTTTTTTGGGGACCACTTTGCGTAACCAGTACTGTCTTTTAAGCATTTAACCCCACCAACAAATTCATCAAATAATAAGTGTGTGTCATGATCTCTGCAGAATATGTTACAGAGGCTGTTTATGTTCTTCCCTCTGAGAATAGACCCCCTGTTAGTACCAGCAAACATAGACAACAGTGTTTGCATGGTCGAATGTTTGGACACCATGAATGGCATAATATGAGCAGCTTCAAGTTCTGCAACCCTGCGAGGACAAGACTCTCATAGATCTTCCGGTGCAGATCTGTCAATTGCCTTGCCAACCGGTGATATCGGACCATCCCTTGCAAGAATCTAGGCATTCTGATTGTCAGCTGAACCTCGACATGGAAAATAAGTCGCACACTCACATGAGCCCTGACATTTGAGTCCCTGGATGAAATTGGCCCCTTCATATCCTAAGGAACTTTTATCCTGCGACATGGTGCCTTCGGCTCTCAGCTCTGCGCCTTCATGTCCTAAAGTGTCCTTGCGTTGAAAGAATTCTGTATTGCCTTCAGGTACTTCATCAGCCCAGTCGCCCTTTTCACTATCTGTGAGGGCTTTCAGTTCATAGCCCTCAATTCAAACCGATCTTTATATAGTTTGTCCTCATCGAATATAACGCTCCGTGATAGAACTATAGTTTTGTTATCGACATCATATAGCCGGTATGCTTTGTATTGTTCAGCATATCCGAGGAAAATTGCAACATTGGCTCTGGAATCGAGCTGAGAGCCGCAGGCACCATGTCGCAGGATGAAGTTCCTCTAGAGGGCGCTGCTGAGAGCATAGGCCCCATTGCAAGTGAAAGAACCTTACGATGTGCCGTGACAGGCAAACGCGCTCACGAAGACACTATTACCAGCCCGGATCCTTTGTTCATGGTCGAGGACATATTGGCGTCAGGGCAATTGGCCTGCGCGTTGACGACGAAGATTTGAAAAATGTCGGAATTCGCCCGAAGTGTCTTATCGGAAAGAGCAAATTCTCAAAGACCTTTGTTACCCACTCCCGCAAGACCCACATTAGCTCCTTTGACTGCAAGAACTTTGGACGACTGTATCAATATTCTATCGGATGGAAACGACGGCTGCTACAATGATTCTTAATTAGTGAATATTGCAGAAAAGGATATCGCACGAAGCCACAATACTGTGTGAAAGTTTGGGCTTTCTGTCAATCTGTTAATATGCCAATCAGTTCGCATAGTCGATTGCAGGTAGCTGTCCAATGGTAGTCACACGTGGTCTCTAACAGAGTGGTTGGTCGATTGACGTCAAAATGAAAATGTATGTCGGCTTCGCAATCGCCGCTCCGGGTAGGATCCGCAGATACCTGGTCCTTGGTTGAAGCATCTGTCCATCTTGCGCACAGTGCAACATGATTCTTCTCTCTTGCGAGCTACTTAGTATAGCGCTATGACGCATGTTCTTTACCAGTATAAATAATGGATCAAAGCAATTAGAGATGGTGCAATAAAGGAAGTTCATCGCAAAAGTAGTAACATGTAATAAAATTTCAAATTACGGTGCTGTCATGGATTCTCAGTAATTACTGCACAGAATGTGAAAAAGATATGGTCATAAGCAATGTATTAACAAACCAACCCTTGGTGAACGTGAAACTCTCAAAAGACCCAACAAAATTCCATTGACATAGATCCGAGATAAAACCATTGCGCCGTCTAACAACTAATAAATATATACAAATTCATCGTTTTCGCGATCAGTCAAATCCAAAAATGCATTGTCACCTATCCGAACTTGTGCTTGCTCCTCGATATTTCCCTCGTCGGCAGCATGATAGTGGCTTTGCATAGAATGATCGACGACCTTTGCCTTCTTTCCATTTCGGACACGTTTGCGTTCCTGCAACCTGTTGAGGAAGATGAGATTGAACCATTGGATAAAGACAATACAGAATAAGGCAATGAAGATGCCTAAGCACCCCCGTAAACCGGGATGATATGCAGGAGCGTCCTTTTTGTTAAACAAGAGTGGTCCAACGATATTCCCGGCGGAACTGGCGGCGATGTAAACACTCATGATAACCGATTTCTTTGTTGTACCGGCAGTGTTGCCAACAATCCAAGTGACGATTAATGGATTGCCACCAAATAAGAAGGCAAGCAAGTAATATCCGACAATCAAAGGACCTTGAACGCTGTGGGTTCGAGGAAGGACATAGAGAACAGCGAGACCAGCAATGACAGGAAGCATGAAGGCGGCAAGAATGGCACTTTTGATTCGGGCTTTCTGAGCAAGGTAACTGGCAAGTAAGATGACGATGATCTGGATGACACCAAAAGGCATGTTGAGCAAAGTTGTAGTATATTTATCGAATCCGAGACCGTTGAGAATAAGAGGTCCGAAAGTGTTTGTGACACTGGCACCAACATTGAGCAGCATAGCCATGCCGATCCAGAGATAGGTCTTCGGTTCCAAGGCAGCCTCGATGATGTGCTTGGATTTAAATTCACGATTACCGGTACCAGTTTGGTTCGCTCGTAGACGTTCTATTGCTTGAGGTTTTTCCTCTTCGGTTAGGAAACGAGCTGACGGAATATCATTATCGAGTCGCCAGTAGACTATGGGTGATGAGACTATTGTGACTAGACCAACGAAAAGAAAGATACTATTGTGTAGTTAGTGACCTATTTGCACCACGGCCACAATTATCCAACGTACATTTGCCATTCTTTCAAAACGTTAGACTTAATATGGGCAAGACCGTAAGAGAGAGCAGCGGCAATAATAGTGGCGGCTCCGTTTGTGCCGTACCATGCGGCGATACGGATTGGCTGTTCTGCACGTCGATACCACTGGCTGGTAATGACACTGAATAACGGGAGACAGCCAGCCTCGAACAATCCAAGGAAGAATCGAGTAGCCATAAGACCCCTGAAATCGTGACATGCAGCCATCAAAGTCTGAGCGATACCCCATCCAAGACAGAGGGCAGGCATGAGGATGCGATGAGGAACCTTAACAATGAGGAAGGACGAAAATGGTTGCCAGGCTAGTTGGGCGATAGGAGCGATGGATCCTATAAGGGAGTATTCATTTCCTTGGAGATTTGTGTCGGTCTGAAGTCCAAAAGTTGCACCGTATCCAAGAACAGACTTGTCAAGTATTTGAAGGAAGTAGACCCAGACTAGGACGGTGAGGATGACTCTATCAGTTTTGCGAACAATTCTCTTGCTGTCTTCGTCGGTCAGCTCCACACGTTCACTAAAGCCGACGACATCTAATGCATCATCGGCATGTGCGACGACAGGTTTTCCTGCTGCGTCGTAGCTAGTTTTAGCTTCAAGTTCGATAGATGTCATCTCTGTGAATGTTTGATATGATATGTGAGAGGTTAAGAAACAGATAGAGAGAGGGGAAAGTTAGTCTGTTGGTGATGAGAATGAGAAGAGAAGACGAGAAGATGAGTGCTATTTATTATGCAATCACTTGTGTGTGTTCCCCACGTTTTGACTAGTTGGCGGAGAATATCGGTGATGGTGTGGCCGTGGCGAAGTGCGCTAGTGTAAGTGCAAGTTCAATTCAGCCCACAGGTTCCTGTCAATTGCAATGGAGAAGATGTCCCCCATTCTCAATAGACGGAACCCATTCCACGCTCAGTTAAAGGTGTTGAAGGGACACCCCCATGGAAATCCCATGACTGACTGTGTGGCGTCACCCAAGGCAGAAAAAGTGGGGTTGGTCGGGTATACATGGGTGGCGCCCAGTATTCTCCTCATTCCCCCGCAAATGAGTGGATACCCCGCATTGGTGGCGGGCGGGCGCTCGACAGTCACGTTATGAGCCCCCCACGCTTGCTCAAGGTGTCCACTTGTCGGTACGATTTAGAGTTCGGCTTGTCGACGATTATGGAGTGGGGGGACCACGCCGCGGATAAATGGCGTGACGGTTTAATTAGGGTGGGCCCCCCCCCACGGGTCAAATCAATCAGGGACAAAAATAACCTTGAACATGGCAGCCGAATTTTAACTATGGGCAATACTGTCTGTCGAGATGATGTCTCATGTAACGAGAAGCATTGAAATATTATTACTATACTAGATCTAACCATCTATACTCTCTTATGCACAAGAAGGGACAAGAAGGGTGTGAGGCTAAAAATATACCCTTGCCCAGATTGATCACTAATTATTTGAGCATTTATGACTTAAATGTGTGCAAGTGCTGCATCAACTTGAGTTTGTAACACGTGTTCACGCGCCTTGGGGACATTCTTTACGCGGCGCCGCGGCAATCACTAGTCGTTGGCCGAACGATTTTTAAGTCGGACTATAGCGAAATTCCAATCTAGCTTTTGATCTGCAATCAAGCAATATACACAGATCGCAGACTGCAGACTGCAGAGCACTTGAATTTCTATATCTGGCAACGCAAGGAGGGAGCATATTTGCGACTCGAATCAGATTAAAGCTAATGGAGAATCGTTGGTTTGGTTCACTATTCAATATACTTATTCAGATTCATACGGTGGATGACAAGTCAGTTACTTCTCAGTCATTAGCGAAAATCTGGGTTCGAGATATTTACAGCCTTAGCCGGCTAGTCTTGCTGACTACCTTGATTTAAATATGGTCAGACGTGATATATAGTATTCAACTACTTGCATAATCTGACGCATTTCTGCTTTGCTAGTCATTGAACGAGGAATGAAATTACTTGATAGCTCTACTATGCGATCAGGTGACTTACTCTATAGTCGCCTTATCTTCTATTTCATTTATAAAATAATATCAATTGCGCGCTGATGTCTCAGTTGCGTGCCTCCCACCCGTCATTTCCAATGCGCCAGAAATGTCGTAATTAGGGCACAACTTTCACAGGGCCATTAAGAATCACCCTACATACGGGTAACCAAACCATTATAGGCAGGGTAAGGTAGTTGATACGAATTGGCACCCCCACTTTTTTCTAATATACAGTAGAACTCCGTTAAAGCCGATGATATGTTTACAGCCACTTCGCTTAGCGAGGTTATTGTTTGATCGAAATGGATTTTTTAACATTAGGGAGGTTCAGCAACCATTTTTACGCCGTAAATTTACCCCAAATAAAACCCTTGCCCAGGTGAGGTCGCGTAATTTTGAAAATTCGCGTCAGCACTTTTTACGGCGTAAATTTCCG
>JAJLTN010000066.1:0-42054 GCA_030568215.1 Lipomyces kockii
TCGCGTACGTGTAAAACTGACAAAGAATAAGTTTTATATTTATTATACTGATACAATGTTGCTGTGGATTGCTAGAATAAATAAAATCTGAGAGTTGATATTTTGTGAGCCGCTCGCTTGCCGATCACGTTAAGTACACTATGTTGACTATACGTTAGTCCCGAATTGCGTATAACCCTAACCCAGCGGCTATGATTTTTTAAATTTTTGATTGTTATGTTTGCCCCGGCCAATTTTTTATTATACCTTCAACAGATCTCTAGTGTCAAATGATATATGGTGACAACAATACCTCTGACACTCCTGCGGGTAACTGTTACCCCCACTGGCTGTGATGTTTACAATCATTATTCACTTCATGAATGATTTGGGCAAGGGTTCTTCGAGGTTGTGGGTTGTGGGTAAGAGCTATGTACCTCGAGTCTAAAACAGGCGCCAAAATTTCGAATCCCAATTTTCGGATTTTGAATTTTAATTCTTACGAAATTTTGCTTAATCTCCCGCCCAGGATAGTTTCACAGCGTTCCTAATGTCACCCTCATAAGTTGTTTTACCTCCACTATTCATCTGTTTAATCATACAAACTCTTTCCAACATTCTATTTACTCATCAAGATATTCCATATTCTCATCAATCGTCTATCATCACCATGCGTGGCGGCGATACTTTCCTCAAGCTCATAGTAACGAGTTCTCAATCTTTCGAGTATCTCTTTGAAAGACAACGTACGACGAGCTGGCGCACCCTAAGTAGACTTCTCCACGATATTCTGGGCCACGACCATCATAGATTTTGAACCCGCTATCTTCGAAATGAAGGCAACCTTTCTTCTGTCAGAATGTCATAGACCATGTCTGCCATAAACATATGTCGACATGGGAGAAATCATTTCCGAGTACCGACAAATGGAAAATACAAGTCCAAACGCGTACTTAATTAATTGGCCCCATTATATCTACTGGTAGACAGTTAAAGTTAAGCCGTTCCTGTGGACTAAAATAGATGTTTTCTCCATATTTCGTCATTTTCGAGAATGCCGGGAAACTTTGCATGGGAATGTTTGTTTTATATAAGAAAGCGTCGTGGATTTTGAGTGTTTACCTTATGCGAAGTCCGACGCGCCTCGTACCGATAAAAGTTTCATAGTCACCTATTAAACGCCGTAGAAATAAGCTTCGACTAGCGGACCGGAGTTTTTGCCCAAAATTTCGTAAAACGCAAAATTTAAAATCCGAAATTTTGGCGGCCGTGTCTCTCCGACCAGGAAGGTTGTGCTGGCCCCGCACCATCTGATCTGTCCAAAAACGAATTTATGTCCAACAGCTATTTCCATTACAGTGTTTTACATATAGATCAGACTTCTATTCTATAGGTCATAATTATTACGTTACTCCTTTGTTGCTTACAGCAAACGGAATGACATCGACAAATACTCAGGGTGGTACCGGCTTCTGGAGCACTATAAAGAAGTACGGACAACAGGCTGTGCCGCTATTCGGGGATATAGACGGAGACACGGAGGAGGAGACGCAAGTGCATAGGGTGCTTGCAAAGTACTATCAACAGACATACGGCTATGTCCCGACATTTCTGGGCGGCACAGGGGAGGTGCCTCCTACGAAGGCACGGAGTACAAGCAGACGGCACGCACCGCTTGAGCTCCATCATCCGACTATTGCGAAGACGTCGCCGGTTGTGAGTCATCCCTCTCAAGGCGGATATGAAGTTCGTGAGAACGCCAAACTGCGGAATCCGTCGCCGCGATCAACGTCAAAACCATCGTTGCAGGATATATATCAGCGGTCACATCAACAGCATCAACAGCTTTATCCACAATCGGCACGGAGTACGCCAGATTATACTATGCCCGGAGCATACACTCCTAGCGTGCACTCGTCGACTCCGTCATCGCTCCCTTCTGGATACAGTGGGAGCAATCCCGGCCTGAGGAGCAGTTTCGATACGGTCGACTCAGGGCGGAGTAGTGGCGAGTCACGAGTCCGCGAGAAACTCCGGCGGAGGCCAGCGAGTCCGACCAGCAGTGTGAGTGTACAAAGCTCTATTTCATCTACGAGCCGCGTCAGTGGGGGTGGAATATCGGCGTCGATGTCGACAATTACAAGTTCGGATGGGGCGATGAGGAATCAGCACATGCAACAGCAGCAATATTTTGAACGACAGGAGAAGCATAGAGGATATTGAGAGTGTGTATTATAAGCATTAAGGGCTTGATTGTAAATGTAGGGCGTTATGGTGTAGCTATTTTTGGATTCAGTTCGCTACCTGGCGAGAAATAGGAAATCTTTAGTCAAGATGAGTAAACTGGCACCACAATGGACTTCATGTTCGTCGTTGATCGTAGATATTCATTCCCTCTTACCCCGAGTCTGGACGAGACATCAGTCAGCCTTTCATGTGGACTCGTCGGTTCTTACCCGTTGAGCTTCGTTTATTGTTCTTAAACTCTAATTCAAAACTGATGAGCAGCATTAAAATTGAGCTATAAAATCTTGCATACTGCGTATCTTTACAGGACATGATGACGACAACTCAAAACTGTAATGAGAAGCCACGCAAGCGCCGCGGCTGTGCCGAACGTGCCATTAATTTGGTGCCTTATAGAATGAAATTGTACACAATTGAATGCGTATGATTATGCAAAATCGATACCAATATAGTGATTGCCAATGGGTTGCTCCACTATTACAAAAACATCGTCAACCGTGGCGATATACGGGGCAATTCTTAATCAAATTTACGCCCCAGTTTGACGTGAGCCCTTACTGTGTTGTCGCGCAAGTGAACCGCGTACGAATGTCGTCAAATTATTATTATAATCCAAATTCCTCTCATTCGCAATCCGTCTCAGCATCGCCAGCGCGCCCTTCCTCCGCCAATATGCCGTCCACATCGACTCGCGGCACGCTATTGTTCGCGAAGTCGAAGGTCTACGTTCACCCGACATCGTCAGCAAAGGACAACATCCCCGGCTTCATCTCGCTTGTCCGGCCGCCCGGTGGCGCTGACAAAGATATCCTGCTCGCATGGGTGCCAGAGTCTCAGATGCGATCGGATGAGGTCTCGGCTTACACGAGAGTCGACCTCAATATGGACGACGGTCTCCACGCCAGCCTTGAAGTCCTCGTGCCGATGCCCTCATTGACCTCGATATCTTCTTACGCGTTCGCCGTCCCTCTCCACCGTATATACTCGATCATGCTCCGCCCGCCTTCGCTCGGCTGGTGGTGGGGGTCCGTCGTCATTCATACCCGTGCAGAGGACGTTATCCCGGCACTCTTCTTCCACGATGCCGAAAGCCAGAGTACTATAATGCAGCAAAAAATGCGAAACAGGAAATTCACTCCCCAGGACGGCGACCTCTTCTGGGGAGGCGACCAGTTCATGAAGTACCTGCGAAAATACACGATTATTGAGAGATCCACTTTTGAGCAGCGATTATATCTCATCAACCCTGATCCCGATGACCTTCTCTCGTTTTCACCACCGCACGCACGGGTCGAAAAAGTCAACGACGAATCGCTATCGAAGATTATCAAGGACGCGCGATGGAATGTCTTGGAGCGTCTAGCCAGGGTCACTCGGTTCTCGCGTCGGGCGGCACATGAAGTCATCGGCAATTCGCCACCAGCTGTGCGGGCAATGTTGAATGTTCCAGAGGTCAAGCAACTCGGTGATGATTTCGACAGTGCGCGAGTATACCTTGCCAAATGGGCCATGTCAATCTCAGAAGAAGCGGAGCGGAATAAGACAAAAATAGTATGGACCGACGTCGTGGGGGATCATATTGGTTCTATGGCCGGGGACATATTATCTGTCGATGATAGAGTCGAGCGGAGGAATGAGGTGTCTAGAGATGAGTGGAAGGCGTTCTTTGATGCGTCAGGTAGATTACGTGTTACTGTTAGTGAAGTCAAGGAGCGCGTCTTCCATGGGGTTAGTCATCCCAATTTCGTATTACAAGATCCTATGCTAACCCGGTTAGGGCCTGTCGCGTGACATTCGAAGTGAAGCTTGGCTATTTCTGCTCGGTGTCTATCCTTGGGACAGCTCACAACTAGAGCGGCAATCTATAATGGCGGCGAAGCGTGACGAATATTTCAGATTAAAACGGCAGTGGTGGGATGATATTGACCGGCAGCAGATCGACACCGTGTGGAAGGACCAGCGAAATCGAATTGAGAAGGACGTGCATCGGACAGATCGGAATATCCCACTATTTGCTGGTGAAGATACTCCACACCCTGATCCAGATTCACCGTTTGCGAACATTGGCACAAACGTCCACTTGGAGCAGTTGAAAGACATGCTGATCACATATAATGAGTACAACAAATCGCTGGGATATGTACAGGGAATGAGCGATCTGTTGTCACCTATATACGCTGTCGTCCAGGATGATGCTGTGGCGTTCTGGGCCTTTGTAGGTTTTATGAATCGTATGCAACGGAATTTCTTGCGCGATCAGTCCGGAATGCATAGGCAATTGCTGGCTCTAGACAATCTCGTGCAGCTCATGGAACCGCAGCTATACACACATTTGGAGAAAGCAGATTCGACAAATTTCTTCTTCATGTTCCGAATGCTACTAGTTTGGTTCAAGCGCGAGTTCAAGTGGCTTGACGTTCTTCGGCTCTGGGAGGTATTGTGGACAGATTACCTCAGTAGCCAATTTGTCATTTTTGTCGGGCTCGCTATTCTCGACAAGCATAAAGAGGTCATCATGGAGCACCTCGAGCATTTCGATGAGGTACTAAAGTACATGAATGAGCTTTCCAAAACGATGGATCTAGAAGATACACTTACTCGTGCCGAAGTCCTCTTTTATCGGTTTCAGCGGACTGTGGACGCGATTGATAGAAAAAACAAGGAGCCGTCGAATTCAGCTTCATTCCCAACAACCCCTCTCACCTCTCATCCGAGTATGAATGGGCAGACGGGTCTTGGCTTGCCCGACAAATCGCTTCCGCTCAAGCCTGAGGCTGGAAAGGTTATTATCAGCGACGTCCTCCGAGAATTGCTCTCCAAAGAGATTATAGTAGTGAATGATACCATTCCAATGGAAGGGTATGAGTCATGACTGTTATATGAATTCCGTTTGTTATTGTTGGGCTTTTCATGGTTTCTTTGCGTTTATTGTTGTTTCGATGTGGAGTTAGTATCGGTCGGATTGATTGGTTCTGTTTACACTTTATACAGGTGATGTTTGAAATGCATTTTGCTCGCTTGCTTGTGAGATGGCATCATTTAATATATGATTTTGTTATATAGTTTGCAGGTTCTTTGTTGTTTGTTTGTCCGTTCTCATCGATCTATGTACAAACTTTTAATGTCCAAAATGCTACAATATCCAACTACAACTTGCAGACGTTCGTTTCGTCCCATCCTTTTTTAGACAATAATCCACCAACTTTTTCTTTATCATCGGTTACATGGTCGTGTTGTCCGATTGGCGTAGACACAGTAGTAACATCAGCTCGTTTTCCCGCAACATATTCAACGTACGCTTCAGGTCCGCATACAATCGCATACACAGGCTTAGACGGCGTCTTGCCTCGATATTTCTTAACCTGGGCATCATGCAGCTCAACAGCGGACTTATACTGCTGTATGTCCCAAGCCTCGGCTTCGGCCTTCTTGTATTTGCGCCAACTTGCTTCGTCGCTTTCTGTCCACGGTTTTGGAATATGTTTCGCTGTAAGGCCAGTTCCTTCGGTGTCAATGTGGTAATGCACTTCTGCACGTCCGGTTTTCTCGAGAAAATACAAAAACCGAGCAAACACGATATCCTTCCTATCTCGAACAGAGTAGTGCAGGATAATCTTTCCTGGAATCGGGTTCTTGGAAAGCAATAGCTGCAATGCAGGCGCGATACCCGTACCTCCAGCAAAGAACACGATATCTCTTGCGGCCGGGTGCAGTTCCGGTGGCATCTTGGACGGGTTGTCGAGCATCGGTCGACGCATTAGTGGTGTATCCTCAGCTTTGTGGTCTTTGTATCTGCGCTTGAGATTCGTTATCGAACGAGGCTGGACTGAGGTAGATAATTCGACCTGCTTATGCGGTCCACGTAACTGAATCCGAGATCCGACAGGTCTGGAATATAACCACCGTGAAACTTCTCCATCGCCGTACTTCCGCACAAGAAGAACGAGCTTAGCTTCATCTACGTCATTATCCCCAACCATCCGCAACAACGCGGTCCGCTCCAACTCCATCTTCTTGACCTCCTTCTTGTTCTCGGCATCTGTTTTCTCCTCCTCGCCAACCGGCTTGAGCCCCAGGACGTAATATATAGGCAACGGGGTATATTTCCGTGCGATTTGCAAATCAGGTTGCTTAACCTCAACAGACCACACCCTGCTGCCGTCCCAGTACCCCGCAATCCCCGGATCTCCAGCACCGACGGGATCCCGCGGGTCCTCCTCTACCTTATGCTTCGTCCGCCGCTCCTGCAAATGCCGTACTTTCTCCCACGGTGGCGAAAGCTCCAATAGAACGCAATCCCGCCCGACTTCCTGCCGATGTGTAAGCACAAACGTGCTGAACGCTAGCGGATCCAGCGCTGGCGCGGACGCGCTGTCTGCCGGATCAGTTTTTTCTGTTAAAAAAATGGTTTTGACGACCCACATCAGCCATATCGATGTTCCGAGACCGAGCAAGAGGGGTAATTGCCGTCTTAGACGGCCGCGCGGTTTGATTGTGGCATCAGGACCGCTTGTTGCGATTGTTGTTGCGTCGCAGTCGGGACGTTTGGGCAAACGGGGTGGTTCGAACGATAGACGTTTGTAGGGACTTGGTGGGTGAATCGTGTCGTATATTGGTTCTAGGTCGGAGGAGTCGGAGTTTGGTTTCGCATTGTCGTCGGAGTCTTTGAGACGATATCTGGTGGTAAGGAACTGCCGGGTGAATTTAAGTGTGTAGCATGACCGTCGAAGAGGTAAGCGACAAGTCGACAAATATAAAAACTTACACATCGCGACCGTCGTGCAGTAACAATGACTCCTCAAACTGGCGACGATGTGCAGTAGAGATTTTAATTTTGCGACACATCCAATTAATTATGACTGGCGATGATTGTTCGTACTCGGACGCAAAGTTTCAGGGGGTCCAACGCCAGGCCTGATTCTTCTTAGCCATCCAATTTTGGTCGGATGCTCATGTCGTCAAATAACATTACCACAATGGCTTGCTGTATCTACAAACTACGGTGATGGTCAAATACTCCCTTTTTATCTCTGGAATAATTTTTCGACGAGGCTTATCCACCTCGACGTCGACAATATATGCGCTTTCCACCGCTCCAGGACGTGCCGCGTTGGGGGTTATCCGTCTTTCTGGTCCTAGAAGTCAAAGGGTATTTACAGTACGTGAAAGACAATAAAGATAGTTGTACTTACAGTATTTAGATTCTTCAACGACTGACTCGGTCTGCAAAACCATCCCCCCCGCGGACCGCATTGCTCCGTCGTCTGTACGCTCCAACCGTCACCACATCATCGCCAGCTTCGGAGATCCTAGACGACGCCTTGACACTCTTTTTTCCAGCACCAAAGTCTTACACTGGAGAGGACGTCGTCGAACTTCATGTACATGGTGGCCGCGCGGTGATCAACGCGGTCATGGACGCCGTCCGCTCCTACGGTCACGAACCGGAGGACGACAAACTTGCGAGAGAGAGCGGGGAGGTGGGTGCACCTGTGAGACATGCTGAACCCGGCGAGTTTACGAGACGTGCGTACGCAAACTTTAGAATGGATCTTACGGAGGTGGAAGGTATCGGTGGAATGATCGATGCCGAGACGGAAATGCAGCGGGTCGCTGCAGTTAGTGCCGCTGGTGTACGTTCTTCTTATTTTATACATATACATACACATAGAATAATGGGCATTGAATTGACGTCGAAGCAGGGATATATGCGAAGGCTGTACAATTCATGGCAAGCCGAACTTCTCGAGATCTCCGCGTTGATGGCGGCAATCATTGACTTTTCGGAGGAAGGGTACTTCGACACGTCCGGATCTCTCTTCCATGATTCGATTGCAAACACGTCAAAACTGTTGTCTTCTATACAAAAGCATTCACACCAGATCGAGCGATCTGAGATTTTACTATCCGGCGTGAAGCTAGCACTACTTGGACCGCCCAACGCGGGTAAGTCGTCGCTACTGAATTTACTGGCCAGGCGCGACGCAGCGATCGTGAGTACCACACCCGGAACTACACGTGACGTCGTGGAGATCGGGTTGGAGATAGGCGGCTACAAGGTCGTGCTCACAGACACTGCCGGCTTGCGGCTGGCTAGTGTCGTCGGCGACGTTGAGGCGCAAGGCATCATTCGCGCAAAGAAAGCGTCGGCTGAAGCTGACGTGGTTATTGCCGTAATCCCTGCTGTCATGGAAGATCCTGAGTGGCACAAGGTCGTCAAGGACGAGATTCTGACTTTGCAGGAGATCGGAGTTGATAACATTTTTGATAACTATAGCCTGGATCCTATGCCATCGCCGGAGAAGACTATTATTGTCGCTCTGAATAAGGCAGACATGCTGCAAGATCCCGAACGCGAGCTACCGGTATTGGTCAGCCAGATCAGCAAAGACCTTAACATTTTCGAAGACCGTATATTCCCGATATCGTGTACGGAAGGCGAAGGAGTTGATAAACTCATGCAATACTTGATGAAGTCGTTTGAGGGATTGGCCGACCTGGGCTCGGATGCTCCAATTGGTACCTCGTTGCGTGTGCAGGAGATCATCAGAAATGACGTTGTTCCTAGTTTACAGAGATTTTTGGAACATGCTCAAGATGACGATGTTGTGTTTGCATCGGAGGAGATCCGGTATGCTGCGGAGGCTATTGGGAGGATCACAGGAGAGACGACTGCGCTAGAAGATGTCTTAGGAGTCGTGTTCTCGCGATTTTGCGTGGGCAAGTGATTCAGGGTTGGCCTGTATCTTAGAATCGGCTGCATAAACGTAGGCTAACAAACCGTGCCCTTAAATATATAGCGTATGACATTTCGGGGACAATAGTACGTATGACGTCACCGACTTACCCCCACGTCGTTGGCCCAACAGTAGCGCTATCAGCACAATTTACAATTCAGCAACATCATGGAAATACAAAGCTACCGGCCTTCCACCTTACATTAAGTCGACCTATCTACATAATGCCTTCATCAATTGCAACGCTGTTAGGAACTGCAGGTCTAGGTTTGATGTCAGGTGGGCACATTCTGACACTAGATCATTTCATAGCTAGTTATAACAATTGTGACTAGGTAATGCGCTCTCGTTTTCGCTCTTTGGCGTGCCAGTTATTCTCACAGCTCCTCATGAGCTGCAGCCCGGTATTGCACATTTACACTTACTGACTGCATGATCGCATCTAACTCGCTCGGTAGTGCTCTTCAAGCGCATGTACACACTCGGCAAAGCTATCATGCCTGTTCTCGCTGTTGCGAATGCGAGTGTACTGGTCTATTCGTACGCAACGTCGGCCGTTAATGAGCCGCATTATCTCTATTCTGCCGGTCTAGTTCTTGCCTTCATTCCCTTCACGCTCCTGATCATGATGCCTACCGTGAGAGGTGCGTATATTATCAGATCATGCGGGTCGGAATTAACGAGTATCTATAGCGTGTCACGAACAGCGGCCTGACTTGGAGTCTTGCATCAAACGTTGGGCAAATCTGAATCTCATACGGTGCGTATTGCATTGATCTCGGCTCATACGTGACTGACAGTTTACTTTACCATTTAGGGGTGCGTTTCCGTTGGCCGCGTTTGTGCTGAATTTGATTTTCGTTATGTAAGTGTATTCCACGGGTTATACGTTGCTCATTCAACGGCCGTATATCGTAGAGCTAGCGACCAGTGATTGCTGCTACAAAGTGGCGAAGAAATTGTGAAATTACACAATTATTTATTTGTAAATGGGCGTTGGTAATTTAATGACACTCCTATCTGCTTGAGTATATATGCGTGCTAATTCGTAGGGACACGAAGCATTATGTCCAGCAAAGACAATCGTCGTGTCGTAGCGTGGACTACAATATGGCGTAAAATTCGCGTTATAATGGCCGACAGTTCATTTTGTCATTATTAGTGTCTTGGAGTTACAGCCCAACCAACTGATAGCAACACCTCCCGTTACTTTGAACCTATACGAACACCTCCCGTGAGATGGGATTTACAACGTGCGGTAGTGTCAGTGGTATCCGTTTGACGCATATTGAGGAGAAGTGCGGTGTTTGGGAAGCGATGGTTTGAAGATTCCAAATTATAATTGCGGTAGACTTGCTCATGAAGACAATGTGGCATTGACGAGGAAGCTTCCAAATCGGGGTCGTGCGTCGCATGTTTATACGATAGGGACTAGTCGAGGACGTATTGTCGGTTTTCATTGACCTTGTTCATATGTCATGTTCCTACACAGACTTTTTCTATTTTCTTAGGACTAACACGTTTTGGATAACATCATAACTCATACTCTGTTTAATATGATGATACAACGGCGGACTTCATGGCATATTATGTAATTCCTTAGCGATTCATCCATCAAATATCTCGTGCCTGATCAATATTCTAATCCAGCTCAAAATGCGATTCCAGTAATTTCCAATCAATCCTCTACATTTACTTTTTGCTGGCCCAGACCTTATCAAATGCCTCTGACTTATAATCCATAATTGAGAGTCTCTTCGCAAGAGCCTCGACCATCTCAGGGTGATCGTTGACTCGGAACGGCGTCTCCTTAGGCCACTGGAACTCTATCGCCGCATCTGCTGATAGCGAGGTGAGATGTGCCAGTGACTGGCGCCATGACTCTTTGTCCTTGGCCAACAATTCCGGAGTCGAGATGCCGAAGGAATCCTTGAACAGAGAAGCCATTGTGCTTTGGTGGCGGATTGCTCAATTTGTTATTGTCGTTTGTAGAAAAGGAGGTGGAGAGGAATTCGGCGTGAAGTATTGTTGTGCGGGTGAAAGTATCGCGTTGCAAGATTGTGGAGCTGGCGACGTGATTGGTGAATGGGACCAGAGAGTTGTTGTGCATTAGAGAGACCACACTTTCGCGCCAGCCCATGCCACGGATATATAGTGTCTTAGCTTTTCAATCTAATTTATATATACAGAAGTGTGATAGAGTCAATGCTAAAAGGTGCACTAGATATTCGAAGTATATTACGCTGTTCTACTATTTTCTGCTGTCTCGCTAAATAATGGGTTCATGGAATCACCTAATCACCGGTGCCATTCAATAATCGGGTAATATATATTACGACGAATTTGTACTACCTGCTAATATCTTTTGGTTACTGTGACTAAGACAACATCATGGAGACAATTCGTGAACATATTGCAGCAGGCTTTCCTTAGCGGGTTAGTGTACATGAAACAACCGACACCTTATGAGATACCTGAGGTTCGCAATCGAAGCAGTTCGAAAATTAATTGCGCCTTATCAGACGTAGTCTGTCCGCTGACGCCGCAATGAGTGAATAATATACCGCCAACGAGGGAATTATATCTCATGTGCAATCCTATGCAGTTAAATCGGCGGGTACGGACGAGAATAGTCTTGACAAATTCGTATTGGCATTGTGTATGGTATCTTCTTTATCGTTATAGACATATTTTATAGTTATAATTAGAATGCGCGTTCCGTTATAATATTTAAGTTTTATACATTTAACTCAGAACTTCCTCTACAGCCGATAAGCTATCCTACAGACGCTAATTCGCAATATGATACGTATATTAACCAAACACAAGTAAAATCCTAACATATCGGTCGAGATCATGCGCCTCCCTCGCGCTTCGCGTACTCCTCCTCCATTCTCTCTGCATACAACTGCTCAATCCGCTCACGCTCGGGACGCGCAGCTTCGTTCTCCGAATAAATCCGTGTAGTCCTGTCCTCGGTCCGAGAATCGGTAGTATTCGGACGTTCATTGTGCGCGGATGTTTCTGCCTTTGAGTGAGTGTTTGTGCGCGGTGGCTGATTCGGTGTTTGAATCGGGACCGGCATGTTTTGCGACGTGGACGTATATTAGGGATATAATATGAGATACGAGGTGCAAGGATTGGAAGAAGATTGGCTACAAAGAAAAGTATTAAATTACACATGCGATCATTACACGCATTAGACCTCCCAGCTGTGACGTCACTTTCATCCAATCTGTAGCTTTTAGGCCCTTAAAAGAAATAATATGTTCGTAGCTCACCACCTATGGGATATGGCGCAATAGACGTATATCTATCCACTCTCGAAGGGTGGATCATGGATGGGTGATTATACTGCGTTCGTTATTTAGGAATTTTTATTTTGTGGGACATAATGCTAGTGCCAGAACTATTGCGTTTTCTTTAATCACAAATATCCGTATTTATAAAAAAGCCGATTATATATGATCAGTTATGCACAGTGTTACTTAAGTGACCGATATTGACAATCGCGATTTGCAGCTGAAACTCCACACGGAGTCTACTATGTAGACACATATGGGCATAAATACTTCAGACACGATCGCACGTCTGGTAATTGCTTTGAGTGCTTTATAATGAACACAATTTCAGTTAATCATACCATTGACTCCGCAGCTGAGCACGTTATTATTTGTTCCAGTTCAAAATAACGTCGATTTTTGGGCCTAGGTATATCTCTTCATTGCGACATCGCAATAAAATATTTCAGCATATTCTCGGTCGCATAGATTGTTGACGGCAGGTAATAGTCATTGATAGACTGTGACAATTCAGAATCGAAAAGCCCATCCGGAGAGTTTTCTACCGTAATATTAATGGAATAATTAACGATACGCCCGATATTGTTGTAGCATCATTTAGGGATATTTCAGTGTTAAACGTCAACCACTATTATTTTACCTTCCTTCAATTAATATCAAATTGATATAGACCGTGTTTTAATGCTTTCGTATCGTTTCTTTCTATTTATACATTATACCAACCGAAACTTTTTGAAAATGCACTTTCGTTCGTTGCACCACAAACACCGAATACACTTTCATCCCGACCTTACTCCTCCAGGATGGTTCCCCTCTCAGAAACATAGATACCGTCCAAGAATTTACGGATATCCTTATTTCTGACTCTGCAAATTTGCTGGATATCGGCGGCGCTCTGGGAAACATTCTCGAGCGAGTTACCGCTGAGAATCAACTCGTCCTTCTGGCTTGTAGAGATCTCGACGTTGACGCCTTCAAGGACATCGACAGTGCGGACACGCTTTTCCCCCAAGAAATTGCGGATCTCAACCTGCGTACCATCGTTGAGGACGTTGACATTGATGGGGAAATGCGCGTAAACGTAGCGCATCTTATACTTGTAGCCTGTCTGAAGTTAGTCGGTGCCATTTCACAGTTTCTTTGTTGAATTAAAATACACACCCTTTGTGACACCGGTGATCATGTTGGCGACGATGGTCTTGATGGTTCGTAGCGCGGCAACGTGCTTTCGGTCACCATGATGGACGGTGAGCTTGATAGTGTTATTTCCGACCTTGGTGAAGGCGAGATTGATATGGCGGAGATTTTTGGTAAGAGTGCCGCGGGGACCCTTGACCACCACAATCCGGGACTTGATCGAGACGGTAACACCCTCCGGGACCTCGAGGAGCTCGTCAGATTGGATGTACTTCATTGCTGGCGATTGCTGAGTGGTGAGTGACCTTCAGGTTCTAGCTGTTGGAAGCTCGCGGTGTGTCTTCGCACTTGTCGTGGGGCGGCGTGACGGTGTTGGGGGTTGTGATAAGCCCTGCTAGCCCTAGCACATAAAAGCAGTCACATTTCTCTGGGCGGTCAGCCAGGAAGAGCCAAATATAGGGTAAAGTTATGGCGCAGGTAAGCTTGCCGTTGCTCACTTACGATGTCCCAAGCAAGCCAATGGGAGAGGAGCAGCGAGTGCGCGACGGTTGCATGTTGAATTGAAGCTTCGGGTTGGAGTTGCTGTTAACATTGCGATTGGACTTTCAACAAAGGCAATTCGAGTCGATTATCGGTTGACGTAGTTGAGTTGCATCTATTCCGTTATTATTAGGGTGTCGGTAAGGGTGAGTGTGTTACGTTATATGCTGCCGTGTCGTGATTGTAGACTATTTACGTGCATATTTACATATACATTTATCCCAACATTACTTATCATATAGATACCAGCTCACGATGCCATTCCGTCTCCCTTTAGCACAGTTATCGCGTGCGTTGCGTATTGCACGACCGGTGCTACCCCGCCGGACACCTCTATCACTGCGGACCTACGCCCGTTCGCTCGACCCGAAAGATTACGCGAACGAGATCCCGAAAGACAGTCCGCTGTTCGAATGGGAAGACGACATTAAGTACTTCTTGAGCACTTTTCCAGGCGCGACAAATTTCTACACCAATGCAGACGGTTCGACCCGGATCCCGACGGACGAGGAACTAAAGAGTCTCGTTAAGTTGCGGGAGTACATCCGTTCCGGCATCGACGGCGTCAAGATCTCAGAGTATTTCACGGTTCCAGCGGATAAGCGGGACGCGTATTTCGCGGATTTAGAAAAGCTGAGACGTAAACTCGCGGGCGATCTGGATGCCGAGGAGGGCAAGATTCTGGATAAGATCCCGGTTGAGGACCACGAGGGACATCTAGAGTGGGAAGTTATCCGAGAAAAGAAGAAGGAGGGATGGGAGCCACTTATTTACTATGGATATCTACCGATCATGGGTCTTGTGACTCTATATTTCATGTTTGGACACAAGAATGTGTACGTACATCAATTCCACTTGACATGACTGCTTTTCTTGTCGAAGCTAATAATCGGACAGGCAGAAGCATTGGGCGCTTGAGGAACTTCGTCTCCAAACTGAGGAGAAGTACCTCCGAGATCAGGCTCACTATAAGAGCCTGACGCCGGAACAGCAGCTCGAGAAGCAGCTGATCATTGTCGACAAGATCTTGTCGGGCAACTACGACGAGTTGATTTCGCATTAGAGGATAAAACATTTTGTACAGGAAATTAGATTATCGGGTGACTACGGCTGGAAGGGGATGGAATGGACTTTATTTTTCTTGATAATAATTGATCACTTGTATTACTCGGTCACCAAACCCCGGGGTTTGAACTTATGAACAAAATGCCGAGATCTAGTGGTCCCGCGCTGCCAAGGCCAGATGGCATGCAGCCGACTTCCTTTTAGCTTGGTTGAAACCTGCCTTCAGAAGATGGGTCAACCATTGATCGGTCGCCCATAGTAATTGATCGGTCAGAGCACTTCCTTGTGAAACTCACTTTACAGATTGAAAGTGGAATACTATTTATATTAATGTCACAAAGGGCCTTCTAGTCGATATACATGGTCATATATGATGCGTCGTTAAGTTTACAAACCGTCATATCTAAAGCTACGGTGCATCTATCGCCATAACTAATCCAAAACGTACAGCTCTATCTAGTTCCTTTCAGTTAAGAAGAACACTCCAAGGGTGCTCGACCTCACCGTACTGGATTTCGGCAATCCACTGTGCCATCTGCTCCGCCACCGGACCAGTTTCCTTGCCGGCTTGCAGCGGGACGTATATAGGCTGATCCCGCCAACTGATTTCCTTGATCGGCGAAACAACTGCCGCAGTGCCAGATCCAAACGCCTCGACGAGGGTGCCGGCCTTTGCGCGTTCAGCGACCTCTTGGATGGTGAACTTGCGCTCAGAAATGACCCACTTGTCTTTGTCGAAGCGCTCACGGGCAAGAGCGAGGATCGAATCGCGGGTGACGCCCTCGAGAATGGTGCCGTCCAGCGGTGCCGTGACGAGCTCGAGCTTGCCGTCGGGCAGCTGGAAGACAAAGAACGCGTTCATGGTACCGACTTCGGTGATGTAGCCCTCATCGCCAAAAAGCCAGAGATTCTGCTGGAAACCGCGCGAGGCGGCCATTCGCTGAGGTAGGATGCCAGGCGCATAGTTTGCACCGAGCTTGCGGTCGCCGACGCCCTTCGGCCAAGCGCGAATAGCATAGTCGGTGGCCTCAAGCTTGACGGCCTTGAAGCCGGTGGGGTAGTATGGTCCGACGGGGGACATTATCACGTAGAGAAGGGCAGATTTTGGAGGGGCGACCCCGAGCGAGGCCTGCGTGCCGATTAGGGTCGGTCGGAGGTATAGTGAGAAGCCGCGTTCGGATGGAATCCAGTCGCCGTCGAGTTTGACGAGCTCTGCAATGATCTTGATGAGCGCGTCGTGGTCGAAGGTTGGCAGACATATACGGGCTGCGGTCTTGCTCATACGGTCCATGTTCTTGTCGGGCCGGAACAGCCGGATCGACCCATTAGAGTCCTAGAATTGTATCTGAGTATAAAGCCCATACTCGGATTACAAGGAAAGACAACGCACTTTATAAGCCTTCATTCCCTCGAAGCATTCAAAGGCATAGTGGAAGACGCAGGTAGCCGGATCGAGAGACAGGTTCTGGTAGGGCAGTATCTTGGGGGTGAGCCAGCCGTCGGTGTCGTTCCACGGAATCTGGACCATGTGGTCAGTGAAGGTGTGGCCGAAGACGAGCTTGGTAGGCGGCAACTTCTCCTTCGGCGCCGCGGTCTTTTCGATGCTGATGTTTGCTGCGCTGAGTGAAGCGCCGACGGGCTCGGAAGCAGCGAGCGTGGAGGCCGGGCAGAACTTGGGCTGATGTTGCCAAGAGCGGCACAGCAGATAGGAGGCTGGCGACGCGGACAGTCTCCGGGCAGCAGAGGAGAATAACGATCGCGACTTGCTGAAGCCCATTGAGTGAGTAGAGAAATAAATAGCGAGAGAGTTGGTGACTTATAGAGACGATGGTGATTAAGGGCATCCAGCGAGGACCAGAACTGAATAGCAAAATAGTTTACACCCTGGAACGACACTTGGAGTTAACTCATTTCTGACATTGCTAACTTCATATCCGCAGCAAGTTGGCGCGCTTCCGCCGCATACGTCGCGTCTCTGCGCCATTGCCCCTGAACGCCAAACCTACTTAACCATCATACCATACATTTATTACAAGAAGACCATTCCAGTATTAATCCATATGGGACTAATTAGTGCCATGCCATATTCAATATACCGTTGAGTCGCAGACCAATAATTGGGGCCTGATGGCATTCAAAACATTCTCACCCTGGCCAAATATTATACACGTCTCTATTTATTACTTTATCAATGGTTGCCTTCGTTCCATGTTGACTGTCTGACAAAATTGCAATTGTCGAAAGACAACTATCGGGGCATTTCAAATATATGGATTGTGACCGTGGGATTGCAATAAGTCGCTATCGCAACAGTGCTCCCATATCAACGGCTTGGATGTATGTCTGCGTTGCGATCAATTACTGCTCGGCACTCTGTAAGATAATACTAGCGACCTTCTCGACCTGCTGTCGTGCAACAAGAGTCTCATTGATCGCATCGTTTCCAGTACCAGCAACCGTAGTGACCAGCGCAACCTCTCTCTTCTTAGTGCTACCGCTTGTCACCGGTAACAGGTCCTCTTCAGGGGTTGGACCGAGTCGACCCTCGACAGCGCTCTGCGTAATAACGCCCTTGTTATCACGTAGCCCGATTGTGATTGCAGTCGTGGTTCCGATTTTGACTCGACAAGCATCCTGGGCATTCGAGATAAACGTCTGGGAAAGCGCCATCAGCGCGACTTCCCTTTCTGGTCGTGTTGCGGTCGTGAGAACTGTAGCTGCGCGAGCATCAGAGAGATGCGAAGTAATAGCGGGCGAAAGAGGTATTTTCTGGAATAGAGCGTCAACAGGCGAGGTCATTTTATTTATCTGCTGACTATATGCTTATAGAACATATGGAATTCATATAGCAACGTAAGCTGGCACATCTATCCCAACTCTGCCAAACGTGTCTACGAATAGTCGGTACTTATATAGTGCGCTACTGGCAGGCGGACCAATTGACAGGGTCTAGGAGTTACCCGGCGCGTCGCAACTCGTCCGTGTCAGTGCGTTTCATCACCATCAATTGACTGTGCCTGATTAGGTCTTCGTATCACCGTCGTACTCTCTACGACTCTTTCTCCATAACCACCGTCCATCGCACTTCAACAATGGCCTTCCAGGCGCCCACCGGACCGCTCTACTATCTTATCTCGCTCCCCTCGTCCGTTGCTCCAGCGGGCGCAGACCCTGAGTCTGCGCTCGTCAGAGACCTGTCGACGACCCTCAACCTGCCCGCGAAGGACGACGTCGCCCAGTTCCTAATTCCCCATTTCAAGATAGGAACGCTCGACCAGCTTGTCCAGCAATCCGATGAAATTGCAAAGGCTGACACTCAATTTGAATCCGTTGTTTCCCGCACCGTCGATATTCTCAAAGCTGTCTACGACGGCAAGGCCGAGCAGGTCGCTGCTGCCAAAAAAGTCTCTGACAGTACGAATTCCTGATATCTATAACGTAAGAGGTAATTGACATTGACGTATGCTAATAACCGTACAGAGCCTGTCGAGAAGTATCTGAAGTCGTTCCAATGGAACGCCGCAAAGTACAGAGTTGATAAACCAATCGCTGAGTTACTGGATACGCTATCAAAGGAAGTCTTTGCGCTTGATGGCGACCTGAAGACCGTCTATACGAACTACATGCTTGCAAAGAATAATCTCGGCGCCGTCGAGCGGAAACAGATGTATGTCAATAAACGATTCAACGCAGTGTCGAGCGAGAAATACTGACTTGCATAGTGGTAACTTATCTACCCGTTCGCTCCACGATATCGTCAAGAAATCAGACTTTGTTATCGGTTCCGAATACCTCGAGACCGTCCTTGTCGCGGTGCCAAAAGCCAACGTGAAGCAATTCATCAGGGGATACGAAACCTTAGTGCCAATGGTTGTCCCACGTTCTGCCAACGTCATCACCAACGACGACGAGTTTTTCCTCTACAGTGTCACCGTATTTAAGAAGTCTGTGCCCGAGTTTCTGCACAAATGTCGCGAGAGCAAGTGGTACCCGCGTGAGTTCAAGTGGTCGGACGGCGTGATTGAGGATCTGAAGAAGGAAAAGGACAAGGCTTTCGAGCAGGAGCGACGGCTGTGGGTGCGTACCATTTGACTTACATGTATATCTTCAACACTAACTAACACAACAAAGGGCGAAGTCGTTCGTCTTGCTCGCGCCACGTATGCCGATAGTTTCCAGGCCTGGATCCACTTGAAGTCCATCCGCGTGTTCGTCGAGAGTGTCCTCCGCTACGGTCTCCCACCAGACTTCATCTCTGTGCTCGTTAGGCCACCAGTAGCGTCAATCCAGAAAGCTAAGGTCGCGCTGACGCAAAAGTACGGATATCTTGCTGGCAATGCCTTCACGAAGGACAAGAAGGGTAAAATTGTCCGAGAGGACCAGGGCTTGCAGGAGTACTCCACCATCGTCGATACCGAGTATGAGGCGTTTGTCATATATGAGATCGTTGTTATTTAATGTTATAACATCCAAAAAGTAGTTAAGCAAAAGTGCAATAATGGGGCGTGGGACTAGAGATGGCATCGGGAATATCATTTTTGTTGCTTTGTGCGTTAGTATTCGTCATTGTTAGTATTTAAATTTTTTTTTTACTTTTGTTCAAATAAAAGACGGAGTGGGTGTGTCAGGTAATAGCAATCATGTCTGACATCTAATCAAACATAACGACAGGATATTCACTATACGCACTTCTAGTCCACGAATTAAATTAATTACAACCAATACCAATTCTATAACTACGTGCGACCCAGTATCTATTGCGTAACTATCACAGTAAACTAGCGTACTTGTCCATCCCGTTTTTTTGCTGCTGTGTTTGCTGAGCCGGCTGCGGCACAAGCTGCGGCACGCCAAATCCGCTTGACGTATTTGATGTTTCACCACCAGATGTCTGTACCGAGGGCGGAGGAGGAAACGAAATTCCACCATTCGAGCCGATCGATGTACTCGACCCTGTCGAGGGCGAGATCACTGAATTCCACGGATTTGCTTCCTGTACTCCCAATAGGCCCGCGAATCCGTTTGATGCTGTGCTTCCGAACATGCTCGCAGTCGGACTTAGTACCGGTGTAGATAAAGTCTGCGTGAGCGCACTCTGCGTCGTATTCGTCGAACTGGATAAACCGACCGATCCGATCGACGTGCTACGAACCGACGAAGTGCTAGAGCTTCCCCAAACTGCACTTCCGTTTGACATACTCGGTGTTCTGGTAGTTGCTGCAGGTGCCTGCAGTGACCGTTGTGGCGGTAGCGTCGAAGTCGACGTTGGTTGTACCTTCCAAGAAACCTGTTGTTGACCAGGGGTTTTATGTGTGCGTAGTGTACTGAGCGTTGGTCGCGATGATTGTAACTTCATGCCTTGTGTTCGTATAGAATTGGATTTTGGCTGGGGTGGTTTATCGCCCCATTCAAAGTCCTCGTTGTCTTGCGGTGCCAATCTACTGTTATTCATACTATTTGCCATACTCGGACTGGACACAGAATCTTTCTTCCCATTGATACTCGTCCGACCAAGGACCAGAGCCTCGAAATCAGCCTCGACATCGCCAGTGCTCGGAACAGCATTCCGCTTGCCGTGCTCAGGATCAAGCTCCGCCAGTTTCCGTGCATGTTCAATCTCGACTCTATCAGAGGCTTTATGCACAACTACCATGAAATCTCTAAACTGATCCACCTTTAGCAACGGACTCACCGCCATTGCCCACATGTGCGGAATTACGTCCGTCGCGAGAACCGACGATTCCACAATAGGCATGACAAGCTTATATACATCCAGCGCACACATAATCACCGTTGGTTCTCGAGTTTTCATACCGCGGAGCAATGGAACAAGTTTTTCGGAAATGGTGTATTTGTCTAGTCCACCGCTAATTAAACCCTGCAGTGAGTGTAGTGCAGCCACTTTGACTGCTAGACTGCTCGTTTGCGCAAATACTGCGCTGACTTGGGGAAATAGCTCGTTTTTGATCGTCTGGAAGTCAAGATTGGCCGTGATTTGAGGAATCGTGTTGAGCGTCTTTTCTTGAATTGATGGTGACTGTGATGAGAGTGCGTTGTGTATCAGCGGTAAAATGTCTAATTATGTTATTCAACCGGAGATACACATATGTATGTGAAAATAGAAATTACCTTCTGTGAACTCCCTCCCGTTAACCCGGGATTTAATTATCTCGATTTTATCAAGTAGCACAGCCTGTCCAGAAGGGAGGTCCTTCATCCTTTTTAACCCCGGCAAAATCTTCTGACTGAAACTCATTTGGCTCATAGTTTTCCCTATCTCAAGCACATTTGTCAGAATCGGCCCTATCATAGACTCATCCTTGTCTAATTCATCGAGCAGAGTCGGTAATAGCTTTTTCTGCTGCACAGAGTTGGGAAACTGCGGTAAAACCCGAGATAAGCCTCGCATGAATGCTTGCCGCTCCGATGCTGTTTTAGCTGGGAGTGCATCGAGAAAGCGAATTGTGTTGATCAGAATGTTGTCAAAGTACTTCGAGTCTTGGAAATCGCGGGAAGACATGCGGTCTGTAGGACGTCGTGTAAGTAGTTGCGATAGGACCTCGAACATATAGTTCGGAAACCTCGGGTCTCGTGAGATCCGCAGAGATTGAGAAATTGAGTTTTTGTAGGTGACTGGATTTCTATTTGCATTTAGTGGCGGGCGGGACGAGTAAATGGCGTGAATCAGACAGCCTATTGAGAACATGTCGTTCGCCGGATCCATTAGGTGGTCGATCACGAGTTCCGGCGCGGAATAGTCTAGGTTGAATTGTAGAGACGGTGGGAATCGTGGATCATATGGAGGCACGAAGTATTCTCGAGAGTCGTCATTACGGAGTTCTTGTGCAAATCCAAGTCCCGACAGTTTCCAGTCACTCTACAGATTGTTTGCATATGTAATATTCTCCATGAAGTATCCAACATACCTTTGCATTCACAAAAACAGCACTAGGCACAAGACCAATGTGCACGATGCCAGCGCTATAATGTAGAAATTCAAGACCCTTCGCCAGTTGCAACAGGCCTTTCTGGATCTCGACTTCGTCGACCTCGTCATCTCCTCCGGTCCGGCCGGAAGCTTTTCTCTCAATCACCGAAGTCAAACATGCGGTCACGCGCTCCGTGACAAACGATATTGAGGAACGTCCTTCTTCCACTGGCTCCACCAGCTCCAGAATCGCCGGATGCCGGAGCTTAGCGAGATATCCCGCTTCTTTCCGTAGTCGGGCACACAGTTCCTCTGCATCCTGCCTTAATGTCGCAACACCGCCTGCTCGGGAATTCTGTGAGAGGATCTTGCGCTTGTCGAATGTGAATACGGAGACCTGTTGTATCAATATTCAACACTTGTTCGCCCCGTATTTTTCACGCTTCATTAGCAAGACTTACAGGGTTGCCAGTGTTTCGCCTCCTAGCATCGTACACGGACCAAGGACCTGCTTGAAATGCAGCTGGCTGCGAAATCGAATAGTGCGAAGATATATTTGACGAAACTGTTATCGTCAGCTTCACCTGCAGTCACAGTCATAGAATACAATCGCACTTACGCGACTTCATTGCGCTCGAGAACATGATTGAGATTTCAAGCCGCAGGTCCAGTGACCACGCTGGGCCAATTGGTTGTACTGCTGATAGTGTGTAAGTGTACTATATAGTATCTGACTGATGTGGAGCCGCAACGGTGCCGCATACCTCCGAAGTGTGGCACGAACTGTTCAGACCTCGCACAAGTCCCAATCGTTCAATTGTGTTACGACCATCAACTTTTAATTTTTATCCTGGAAATGCTGCCACATTAATGGAGCTGCCGTATGCGTCCTGGTATGCAGACAGTAAGTGAAGTGATTGACAGAACTCCATGCTTAACAAATTCTAGCTATTGCGAGGAGAATATATATAAAGCATGCAAGATCTTGCAGTCGGACTTGAAGACAGCATCGCCGGATTATTTACTCTTCGTAGTGTTTATATCCTCACCTACTCGCGCAGTACCGCTCTTTTGTCAAAGGTCGTCACGGCGAGAGGATGGCTTGGTGATATGGGACTACCATGTTGTTCTCGTAAAGGTCCTTAATGATAAGACGCACGTTCTTGACTTTGACACGACTATTCAAGAGGACAATATGCAACTGAATGTTCGCCATGGGCTTCGCAGGGTCGACTTCATACAATTCGACGAGTACGTGGAGCTGGCGTTTCGCCATTCCTGGTCATTGCCGGAGAATTTCCGCAGGCGGTTTAGAGTCATTTCTGCGCAAGATTATTTATCCTCATTTGCGTCGGATCGATCACACATGCTGGTTCTTGATGAGAGCGGGCAAAACGTATACGTCAAAGCACCTCCGCCGTGGCCACCGATATGCGGACCAAGTGCTTGCGCCGCTGGAATGCTCATGAATATTGACAGCTTTATTGGTATGGTTGATGAGTTGAATGATCAGCATGGATTAGAAGCTCATGGCATGAGGTTCGGCGAAGTGTTGACCGAAGAGCAGTTTTTGGATCGATTTTCAACCTCTCCAGGTGATATGCATAACATAGGACACCACGAGTAACATCTTTTACAGTCTTCTTATTTCCTGTTGCCGGTGAAAAGAGGTTTTTTTTCGAATTGCAATACCTATATTAGGGGAATGAGCACTCAAAACAATGGATTCTTGTGAATTTGCAAATTGCGTCATATCTCATTCAGTTTTGCGGTGGTCCCTAAGGCATTCTGGATTCTCCACAGTTTCGCGGTACCAATGGCATCTAGAGTCCCGTCAATCTCCAGCATTTTTCACCTCCAATTACCAGGTTTGATGTGGCCAAAATCGTCTACTCGCTGTCACGGTTTAGAAGTCGCAAGACTAATAACCACCTCGCTTTCAATAGAAAATGAAATTTGTTACATCTCCTCTCGACTGCGGGGCCATTTTCTCGTCAAATGGCGATCAAGTCATTTCAAGTCTCATTTACTTCGAATACCATTGAGACACCACGATTGAAGGCGTAGCATCATCTGTCACACCAACTAGTAATAATTCCGATTGATAAGACAGAGGATATGGTTCTTGCGGGAACCGATGATAGGTTAAAGTCGGCCGGATTCTGAGGATTGCTCGAATTTTTGGGAAGACGAAGTTCCTGGCGACATGACGATATTGAGAGCGTAAGACTTCCGTTATGTCGCCGACGAAGGTAAGTTTCATTATACTATGTCATTATACCATGACTGTCGAAGTTTCTGACTTTCACATATTAATTACGGCTCAATTCTCGCAATTCACGGTTTCAGCGGTAGAGTCCTCGAATCGCCGCGCTCGTACATTGCAGCTTCGTCGCTATCAGACTTCCTTGATGTCGGCGTTCTCTGCCACATGTCGGTATGACTTGGGTTGTAGTGTCTCTCATTCGTATGAGGGTATGCCGATTCCTTCCTAGCCTTTCAAAGTCTTTTGGCTGTGTAATGATGGGAGAATTATTAATTTAGATTATCGAATGCAATTTGTTATTTTAGCGAACTTACAAATCAATTGGCATTTGTGAAATATTATTTTGTGTCGAATTTGAACGTTGACATATTCCGAGCAATGGCATGTACCGTGGTACGTACTCAATGTTAGGATTAGAACAGTCTTCGTGAATGGCCAATGACAATGTATATTTAGTACTAATTATGTAACAATAACACTTGTTTTTATCAAACCTCTGACTTGAGGATAGCATGAATTGCAGTACCCCACGCCGCAACAATGCTGTCAATCATATTGTAGATTAGGTGAAAAACAAACCTGCTGCGTTCGATTTAATTGAGCCGCACCATCCAGGCTATCCACCTCAACTCGACGACTTGCCTACTCCACAGCCATCGTCTATTCCATTGTCCGCGGCAGCGGGGTGCTCTTTCAATGAGCAATGTCACCCCAGCCACAATCAGTCGTGTCGGCTCCGCTTGATTCTCTGTCATACGCAGCGCCTTCGCGTATTCGCGCTTTCCTTTGCCCAGTCGGTCTGGTGTCGCGTCCTCGGTTTCTGGACTTTGTGTCTCGTCTACAAGATACAGCAATTATTCGCCTTGGAGATGTTACTCCTGATCCTCGTCCTGAACGTGGTGTGTACAAGCTTATATATTTTGACACTGGCGAAGCGTGTCGCTAATCGAGATGGTATAGTGATGTTCAGCCCTCAGGGGTTTCCAGACGGTTTCGTGGTCTACAACTTCGTGACAGCGATAGATAGTCACCATGCATTTCTAGAGGATCTCGAGTTGTACAGGAGGACGTTAGCGGTAGGAATTGATGTAGCTGGAATTCGAGTGACGTTCACTAATTGTCGAACAGGTGTTCGGACTGGCAGATTACAATAACATCAATGATTTGACCGATCTCCAGGTTGTCATCGGCGCTCTCCAAGCACAACATCCGCAAGCGCTTATTCACAAAGTCATTTTATTTGATTGCCCACTAGATCAGAATGAGCTTCCGTCGGTCGATTTTATCTGCGTTCCTCCCAAACGGGCTTCGCGAATAACGTCACTGAGGACTACGGTATGCGACTTAACATCGGCGTTACTTGCAGAACTTCCATTACTGGCCAAGGCATTCCAAGCAGCTGATACAATTGCTTCTCCGCTTGCACGCGACGATGATTATGATTCAGTAATGTTGACATCGTCGGCCGCCGCACACAGCAGATCGTCCCTGGCTGGATCCACAGGATCTCTGCCATCAACAATTAATAAAGATAACAGAATTTCGTATCCGTTGTCGCATCACACTGAACGACAGAGAATGAGACGAAAAGGTCGATCAATGAAGATGATTGCCAACATGTATCTTTTAGCCGGCAGAACTTTCGACGCACTGAAGGAGTACAGTGACGCTCTAAATGTATTGAAAGGAGTGAGTGACCACTTATGGCATGCTTCGAGCTTGGAAGGAATAGGCATATGTATGGTGATTTTAGCTCACATTGGAGTTCCGTTTGTTATTCCAAATGCAGTGTTGCCTCCCGTCTCGCCAAGTTCGGAAAGGAAAGAGCTTGAGCAACCACAGTTATTGGATTTACTACCACAGATGACAAGCAACATACTCAGCTTGTACAATCGTTCTCAGAACTTCCCCGGTGAAAGTGTCCCGCAGATTGCATACGCCGAGACGATATTAAGAATGACTGATCTGCTTGCATGCACTACTCTTGCTGGTGGATGGACGTCAGCCGCGCGCACAGCCGCCGTGCTTTCGCGTCCAATACCCGAGCTTTCCATACCACATTCACAATTGCATCACGCCAAGATGAACGTCATGAACTGGATCTCAGCGGCACAAGCAGTTAGACTGGATGGCGTCGATTCAGTGGACGCTGCTAGGATTCTCACCGGTGTCGCTGCTGCATGCGGAAAACTTGGGTATTTCCGAAAACGTGGATTTGTGCTGCGACAGCTTGTACTTGAGCTTATTCCTCGCATATTTCAAGCGCGGCAAGTTGCGCAGAATCGCAAGTCTAGGGTTCCCAGGTCCGATGTCGACGACGATGAGTATTGGGAAGATAGTCGCGATGGTCATGTTCAACCACAAGATCTGGATTCAGGTGTCTTGGCTGTGTTAAGCGACATATGCACTGTGTATGGCATACCTGTTGATTCAACCTCTGAGCTATCGACATTTGGATGGCAAGACGTCAAGACGTCGATTTTGAAGACGTGCATTGGATTATGTCAAGTCATGCCAGATTTCGTGGGCATAGTGAGATATACGAGCATGTTGTTCAGGTTTTCGGCGGAAGATTTGTCGGTCGATGAGCAGTTGACGCTGATCAGGAATTTTGGGAATGCGTATACTGCAGCCCGTAGTATGGGTGTTCAGGATTTTGAGCAAGAGTATTGGGACGCATATCTGGTGCGAGATATTGCTGTCGTAGAGTAAGTTTAACTGTGAGTTGAAAGAGAGAATACTAACTGTCCGAAGGTCAAGCTTATGGGCAGTGCCGACGCTAGTCCCATTGGACGCGGCATCGCCAAACAGAAGAGATTCATCCGGGCCATTTATATATAATCCATTCGCGAAGAAGGGAGACGAGGAGGGAAAGAAGCATCTATTTGTTTTGGACGAACCGGTGGAGTTCAAAGTCATTTTACAAAATCCGTTTGCATTCGAGTTGGATATTTTAACGGTGTCGCTAGTGTGCGTATTTCATTTACAATATGCGGAGTTGGAAAAGCGAATCTAACTAATTTTCAGGGGAACTGGTACGTCCTTCTCGTCAGACGTCATCTCTCTAGTTGTACCACCCAGAAAGCTCTATCCCGCTTCAATCTACCTCACGCCAACGTCGACCGGTGTGCTCAACATCACTGGCTGCAGGTTCCAAGTCTTGGGTTGCAAAGAAACTATATTGTCCATAACGCCTACACAGGCAGCTGTCACTCCACCAGTACGTATAAAGAACTTTGGACTCGACGCCAGAAGTTCGTCCATGGTTAAAATTCCGTCACCAGCTTTTGTCAAACACGTGTCTGTTGAGGTTGTTCCGGCTTTGCCGGTACTCCGGGTCAACCGGATTTCACTACCGCAGAGCAGTCTTATGTTACTAGAAGGAGAGCGTCGAAGATTTGTTATTGCTCTGGGAAATGTTTCAGAGACAGTTCCGGCAACTTCTGTTTCGCTTAAGTTTACTGACTCGACGACGAAATCCCTTAGCGCAGCGCTACAGGAAAGTTTCAGGGGCGAAAGCGATAGGTACGAAATTGAGATGTTTTTGTATAAGCGAGCAGCTCTGTGCTGTGTTACGGACTTGAATGAAGTTAAAGTTCCGGCGAACGGTGAAGCCGAGATTGAAGTGGAAGTTCTCGGCAAGCGAGGACTAACTTCGGCCTGTATTGAAATCTCGTATTCGCATGTATTCGACTCAGATATGGTTCTGAAGGAGATGTATGTCCGCACTCTAACTCTCGATATCAATGTGACCGTCAACGCGAGTATCGAGGTGGCGGGATGCGATTTTGTCCCATTCAGCTACGATATGCCGATGATTAGTGCTGGTGATGGGAAAGCTACAACAACAGACATCTTACTAAAGTTTCTGGATCAAGTTGGAATTCCGTTTGAGGAGATGGATAACTACTGCCTGATGCTTCTCGATCTTCGGAACTCTTGGCCATCACAATTGGCAGTAGAACTGGACTCACGGACTAGTGCCAACGGTATTCATACAGTTAAGAAAGTTATACAGCCCGGACATCTAACGCGGCTCTTGGTTCCAATAAGACGTATAAGTGATATTGATACAAGCTTGCCAATTCCAAGCTTGGCGTCTCCAAAGCAATTTACTCGGTCCGGCGTAAAATCTCTGTCTGGGAATGGGTCACGGAAATCCGGTCTTTGGTCGCCCGAGGTTGAGCGAACAGTCTTTTGGTATAGAGAGGAGCTGCTAAAAGTTCTCGACGGCAGATGGACTGATAATATATCCGCGACTGATGGTCTTCCAAGTGGGGCCGTTGAACTTCGCGCATTGAGAATCAGCCCTCAAATGGTTGATATTATCCGTGTGGATGATGTGGTTGTCGACCTATCTCTCGCTCATTCAGAATACATTCGCAAGTCCGGCAAATATCACTGGATAGTAGAAGCTGACTCGTTCCTTACGTTAGTTACTTCGGTGACTTCCCATTCAACGGCAGGCTCAGTATCCGGAATACTGCGAATCCAGCCCACACTGCGAAACCTTCCGGCTTCGATTGCACTGGATATCAATCGGCGGATACTATTTAATGGTATATTACAAATGCCGGTAGTCGATATCAAATCAGGTGATACTCGCAGAGTCGAGACGGATTTTGTTGTGTTGGTCCGAGGCGAATACGAATTTGTCGCATCGTTCGAGGAGACAACTGCAGGCTTTGGTGGAAAGAGATATATCGGTAGGGAGAAATTTCTAATTAGTGTTAATTAGATTTGTTGAGAGCATGTATAACTGGCGCTAACGATATCATGTGTATTTTGGAGAATATGTACAGTACCAAAGACGCTTGTGCAACATGTAAACAAAAGTACATAAAAGAACGTGACAACATACAGCCAGAATAAGATAATAAAGAACACACGATGTAAAACTGCACTACACAGTACTATATCATCCCAGAACTATGCCTCTAATCGACCAGAATCACGCAAACAAACTCCATAAACCGAAAGCAATAGCTTGGCATAACATAAAGGCAATAACCGAAAAGAAAATGAGAGATTAAATACTCAGAAATAACCCTACTAAATTGATGACGCTCCAAAATTTCGTGGAATGCCGTTGATAGATGGTCGCAACTTGCATCAAATTATTTGCAAACTCTCAAGTTAGAATTCCTCAGTTTCGCTGAAGAACAGCGTGAACGTTATGATAGTGCCGTAGACAAGGAGACCACCGGCGATGGACATAATCATCGCAGGTAGGCCAATAACTCGAGAGTGAGCTAGTGCCACCGGTAATGCGAGACCGGTGACGACAAAGAATCCCGTGATATATCTACCAAAATCGACGACGGCATTCCTAAATTGAAAAATTGAAAATTTTAGATCGAAGTTGGTCATTAAACTACCTGCGATCGCACTCACCCTGATCCTTCGCTCATAAAGTCGTCATTGTTGGAGTAGCGCTCGCAGATGGCGTTGGGTAGAGGAGCAAGTAAGAAAACGCCGACTACAAACGATTCTGAATTAGTCTCTGAACTAACCTGCAGCGCATATGTATTGTTCAATATACGCGGATGGAACAATACATACCAACAAGTAGCGGCAACCAGTTGTTGAATAAGGCGCAAGAGAGAATGATGAGCAGAAAGCCCGCGGCCAGCACGGAGGCAAGTACAATGATTTTTGATAGAGGATTAGCAGATGGCATAGTGTTGTTGCTTGACTATAGATGTCGAATATAATAGATATATTGGGTATTGCGCACGAGTGGCGGACTGGCAGTAGGAGTTCGAGCAGTTCACAAGAATTGGGCCCACAAACCGGGTTAGGGCTAAGTCGGAGTCCGTAGGGCTGCGGGGTTAGGGCTACAGTAATGTAAAGGGTACTATCGAGCGTTATCTAGCATGCAGGTCTTCATGGCTTAGACAATTCCTTTGCTATTCGACCGTTATAACCTGTACTTCACTGCCATAATGGCCACGGAAACTATCACCACGGAGGAAGTATGTTGGAACTTGATCTTTGATTATACGGAAGTTGAAAGGGGTGTTGCATTTGGGTGTTGAAGCGCCTACTTTGTCACGAATCGTGCATCCGTGCTACAGAAGTATACTAACTTGGTGCCTGAATAGGTTCCCTCGCCAGCTAGCGTTATTTTCTCGAACGGATATCTCGACGAAATAGTTGAAAATATCGGCAGCAGAACTGTTACCTGGAGCAGCCAAGTCGGTCCTGATGGTTTGACCGATGAGCAAGCGACTGCAATTGCCAATATTGACAAGCTACCAACGAGATCCAAGCTCGAGGCTCTTTCGAAGGTTGGTTCAGTTGCAATATGGTGGCGTTGGAAGGAAATATTTACAAGTGTCTTTAGGACCCTTCCCTCTATGCGAACATTTTTTGCACTATCTTCACTAGAATAACGCGGGTCGATATCATGCAGAGTGCCCTTGCTCTTGCGGCTGATCTCATCCCTGGTAGGTCTTGCATTCAATTGCTTCGCTGCGGGATCAATTGGGTCTAATCGAATATATTGTAGCTGACAAAACTTTCACCGCTGCCCTTAACTCTCTTCCCCAGATTTGCGAGCCTCTGGGCAAGCTCCTCGACAGTGAGGACAAGGCTATCCGGCTTCTTGCTGCCAAGATCGTCATTCTTCTCGTCATGTATGAGACTTGAATCTCAATATACTTGAGAATGCATGTGCTAACGATTGTAGTGCGACCGACAAGCCACCTGTCTCCATCGTCCAGAAGATGCTTGACTGCTCATGCCAGCTTTCTACCTGCGATGACTACAAGTTGAAAGATCTTGCTGCCCAGTCATATGGCGCGATTCTCTCCGTTAAGTGCACTCGTGCTCTTTTCTGGGCTAAGATTACGACCTATGGCCCACCTCTATTGGAGATTCTCAGGTCTGGTAAAGGTGGTCTCCAACTGCAGTACTATACTGTACTAGTATTCTGGCTCCTTTCCTTCGAACTGGAGCCCGCCGAGGAGCTCAACATGAAGTGTGACATTATTCCTATTGTTCTCGACATTATGAAAATTGCCATCAAGGAAAAGATTATCCGTGTCAGTGTTTCGTTGTTCTATAACTTAGTTACCATTGCTCCAGAGGAGAACATTCCTGCTCTATTGGTCGTCAGTGGATTGCCTGTTATCAAAAGCATGGCTCAGCGAAAATGGACTGATGCTGAGCTTGAGTCGGACCTTGTTACCTTATCTACAACCCTCCAGGAAGCCCACGACTCCATGTCCACTTTTGACGAGTATGTCTCCGAACTCACATCTGGCCGTCTTCGATGGTCGCCGGTCCACAAGTCCATTGACTTCTGGAAGCGAAACGTTGAGCAATTTAAAGAGGACAACTGGAAGTTGTTGAAAGAACTCGCTAAGGCTATCTCTACTTCTAGCGACAACACCGTTCTTGCTGTCGCCAGCAATGATATTGGACAGGTTATCACTGAACTTCCTGAGGGCCTCAAGATATTGCAGCAGATGGGAACAAAGACGAAAATTATGGAGATGATGGGCCATCCTGACCCTGATGTTAAATATCAGGCACTGAAAGCTACCCAGGTGTTTGTTGCGCGGGCTTTCGCCTAACATTTCTTTGAGACGCGAGGTAGTAGTAAATTAGAGATTAGTTGCAGCGTAGTGTTGCAGAAAAGTCAAGCTAATTGCTATCGGGGTATTCTTGTCAATTTTGTGTAAATTGTTTCCGTTTCCTTTAATTTCAGAGGCTTGGGATTTTTCTTCGCATGGTTGCTCAAAATAGAATAATAAATTTAGAATTCAATATGATCCAATTCGATTTTTGTCTGGGTTAGAGTGGTGACTAGTGAGTGATATTGAATGTATTGCGAGCAACGACTCACCATGAAACGAAAAACTAAAACTTACTCTGACATCAGTTCTAAGCAGAGGCATCAACCACCCCATATGACATCTCCACAAAAGCCGGCACAGCCTAACGCTACCCTGAATAATTCACGATCTCAACATATTCTCTCTGGGTTTGTTTCCGGCTTCGCTTCGTCAGCTTTACTTCAGCCACTTGATCTACTGAAAACTCGAATTCAGCAATCGCCTTCTTCGACGCTTCGCAGCTCATGGCAAGAACTACTTTCTGCAGACATATCGAATGCGCGAAATACACGTGATAGTACATTGAGAGTTCTACGGAAGCTGTGGAGAGGAACTTTGCCTTCAGTTCTTCGCACGTCGGTCGGCTCTGGCCTTTATTTCTCTACCTTGCATTCGATGCGAAGTTATATTCAAAAACACAGCGTGTCCTCAACTACAATGTCCGGTACAACCTCAGTGAAAAGGTCCTCGGTCCTTCCTCAAATTCAAGGATATGCTAACCTACTTACCGGTTCATTTGCTCGAGGCGCAGTCGGCTTCGTAATGATGCCGGTAACTGTCCTAAAGGTTCGTTTCGAGTCAAGTACATATGTTCATTCTTCGCTATTTCAGACTGCAAAGGCAATCTACAACGCTCATGGAGTTCGGGGTTTTTTCTATGGCTTTGGAGCAACTTTTGTGCGGGACGCGCCTTATGCTGGTATTTATGTTTGGGTGTATGAATATACGAAGAGTATTGCACCTGCTCTACTTTTGCGGTCGCCATTTGCTGAACAGTTGACGACAGTAGACGGCACTTCACAAGTCTTATCGTCACCTCTTTCAGTCGTAGTTAATTCTATTTGCGCTGCATTTTCTGCGACGACTGCTGTTACGTTGTCAAATCCATTCGACACTGTGAAGACGCGAATGCAGCTCTTCCCAGATCGGTATGGACCGAACATGTGGGCTGCTTTTGCTGCAATACTTCGGGAGGATACTGGAATTAGAGGTCTCTTTGACGGATTAGGTTTGCGGGCTGTGAGGAAGGGGTTAAGTTCCGGAATAGCATGGTGTTTGTACGAGGAGATGATCAGGTCGTCTTAGCATACACGTAAATTTTGTATCACAACACGGGACATATCAAGGAGTTCGACGGTGGATAATAAAATTAAATATTATGGGATTGCGTTATGCACAAATCTATATACAAATAATGTTCATCATAGTCTTTATCAACTACTCAGGAACCCGAACTTCGCTGGGTGGTCTTCTCGATCTGTAGAATAAAGGCCACTGTATCAGCCACCTGCTCTGGCGAGCAAATTGTGCTCTGGCCAGTTCTTCTACATTCCACATCCACTCTACCATCTTTAAGGTAATTGTTTCCAACTACCACGCTCACAGGGAATCCAAGGAACTTCGAATCTGATAGCTTCCAACCAAAACTCTTATCGTCCCGATCATCAATCACAGCCTCGCATCCCGCTTTCCGTAAATCCTGGTATAGTTTAATTGCGAGGTCATCGATCTTGTCAGATTTAGGTTTCGTAACAATCACGACTTCAAACGGACAGATGGCAACTGGCCACGAAAGCCCATAATGATCTCTCGTAACCTCGGCAACTGCACTGATAATGCGCGATACACCAATGCCATAGCTTCCCATCTCGATGGGCTCCTTGGTCCCATCTTCAGCAGTGAAGTGAGCTTTCAATGCCGTAGAGTATTTAGTACCGACATAGAATGTATGTCCAACCTCCACAGCTCGTGATGCAAGTAGAGCGCCATCCTCACAATGTGGACATAGCTCTTTGGGATGTGATTGCGGGGCAACTTCGACGCATGGGAAACGTATAGTGGTTATATTGCCAATGTTAATAGACACCGGTAGATCAGGAAGAGAGGATTTCTCAGATACCCGCTCATCAAATATTCGAATTATCCGTTGTAGCATAGGATCCCCATTACGTGTGAATTCGCTAACAGGATTGCGTACTGACGGATCATAAGTAGGCAATTCTTTCTTAATCAGGTTCTCATTCACGACGCGATCAGGCGGATAGTAGATGACGAGCAGTGTACTATCTGTAGTGAGCCCGTACTTCACCGCCACGTTGTCAGGGTCATAGACATGTTTTCCAGATGGATACGACACCGCGACCTCTACGTTCGCAGTGTAGTCACAAGAGTCGCATGTTATGAGAGTATCCTCGCCTACTGGAGTGATAAAATGAAACTCATGTGAGAGATCACCACCAATATATCCTGAGTCTGCTTCGGAAACTGCGTATTTGATTCCAATCGTATCAAAGATAGACCTATATGCAACTCTGATTTCCTCATATGTAGACAGCGCAGCCTCAGTTGTTGTATCGAAAGTGTATAGATCCATCATCAAAAACTCCCGCCCTCGTAGCATTCCACCCCGTGGCCTCATTTCGTCCCGGTATTTTCGGCCAATCTGATATAAGCGGAGAGGCAATTGCCGGAAAGAAGTTATCTCACGTGATACGAGTGACGTAATTTCTTCTTCGTGGGTGGGGGCCAAGCAAAATTCCGAGTCGCTCGAATCTTTGAGCTTGTATAGCTCAGTATTCTCCCACCTTCCGGTAGTTTTCCAAGCTGTAGGCGATAACAGTGAAGGAAGGGAAACTTCAGAAGCCCCAGCCATGTACATATTTCTATGTATTATCGCAGCAAGTTTGCGTTGCACAAAAATTCCTAGAGGCAGTAGAGAGTAAATACCAGCCGACGACTTGCGTATAAAGCCAGCACGAATCAGTAGATCTGTGGTAGATTCGCGTTCGCCCGCTGCTGAGGCGACACTGCCCGAAGGCAAAAAGAACTTTGAAAGTCGCGGATGTGAGATTGTGGCATGCTTTCATCATCATATTTTAGCTCCGGTGCATAACTGGTCCAGAAATACTTCCAAATGAGCTCTCTTACCGTGAATTGTCGTATATTCAAATTCGATACAAAATTAGCAGTACAACATTTCGAAGTACGCCTTAGAATCCCAATTCTCTGCTCTGAACAACAGCTTCTCATTGTCGATTATGGCAGGACTCAGCTCACGTTTGTCTGCACTTGAACTTGGCCAATAGTGACCGTACAGTACCGCCTGCTCCAAAGTTCAAGAGGCTATATCGCGAATATGGAAGCTTGTGAAATTCGCAGACCAAAATGCAGTAGGGCGCTTTACTTTACCCCTATATCCGCGATAAGCGGCATTTACGGTATATCTGTTTACGAGAAGTGAATGTGGCCACGTTGTTAGTTAACCAAGAGAGCGGTACTGTACCCTCGATAGGGTAGAGACCTTCGTACGACATACCCCACCGCCAATAGGGTAGCCATTAGCCAGTTAGTAATACGACATCGTGCGAAGGTGCATTCGACAAAAATATCCTGGTCTCTACTCAAAGATCCTCGTGCCTTACCTTGCAATTGAGCACAGCGATTGCACCAATGGATGCTGACGGGAGCTTCACCGAGACGACGCTCGGTATACATGGAATTGATATAACGTCTGCTGCTGACGTGGAAATTGGGCATTCGCCCGATAACAGCGAGACTTTTGTTGTGACTAACGGAGATGTCAATGACACAAGTGCTATAAATGGAGTACCAGCTCAAGAAGAGGATACGTACTCAGCAGACGTTGCCGATGAGGAGAATCCACCAGTGGCCACAACCATAGTAGAAGCAATAGCGCCAACAGAATCGGAGCCATTTCCTAAGAAGGAGATGACAATGGTGGATCCTGATCAAACAATGGTGGCTGAGCCAACCGCTGCAATGCCCTCTCATGAGATCGACACACGCGCAGCAGAAGTCTCAATTGAGGAGCCACTTGCTATACTATCAGAAACAAACGATCTTTTCCAAAGTATTTCAGAGGCCGGACAGTCGGACTTTTTTAGTCAACTTGCAGATAGACCGGCAGATATGGAGACGCTATCTAAAGACGTGGTTGAGTCTCCCGGGAGTACTATATTGGGAGCCGACGAACTTCGAACCGAGGGACTATTTGAGCAGGGTGGAAACTCAGTTTTTGATAATCTTGGCCGGTCAGAATCGACGGTGACTGAGAATATGGCTGGTAAGCTTAACTGCAAATACCTTTTCCTGCTTGACCTTCTAACAAACTAAAGCTACTATGGAAGAAGCCACTATATCTTTTGCATCTCCAACCCAGGATGACGATTTCTTTTTCACATCTGGTTTTGGTGCGACGTCCAATCAGATGGAGCAGCTGGAATCGCATCCAGAATCCACTGTGTCGGCGGCTAACACTTCTTTCGACTTTCTCTTAGATGATAACGACTTTCTCTCAGATGACGAGGTTGAAAACGTTTCAGTAGATGTACCGGTGACTGTGGCGGCGACTTCATCATACGCTCCAAATTCTTACGCTCCATCTCCATACAATTATGTCCCGCAAGTAGTGCCCGTTCAACAGAGTGTGCCTCCGAAACCAAAAGCATTTTTTGAAGATTTACCTGCGCTCTCAAATCCGAAAATAGTGCGCCGAATTGACCAGTTTGCACACCTGGCGGTTCTCGCAAGCGAGCAACCTCAACCGCCGCCTGCTACAGATCTATATGGAAGAGCACCACTCACCACTCCTTCCGGTGCTATTCCCTCGTCTACGAAGTCGTACGGTCAACCAACCGTTTCCAGTACATATGCATCAGCACCACCAGTCAATAATTCATATACGCAGGGGCCAGCGGCGAGTGTATATAATACTGCTTTGGTGCCACCAATCAGCTCTTACACTAATCCTCCACAACAGAATACCTTTACAAGGTCAACCGCTTCGGACGCCTACGATCCACCATTCATTTCCAGCTCATTTGTCGCTCCACGGCGCGAATCCAGCGCATATAGCCCGCAGTCTGCAGTTCAGCCAATGTCACCGCAAACACCACATGCTCTACCTTCAACGTCACCTCATTTAACCAATACAGCTCCTACTCAGTCGAAGTATGTGCCTGTGACTGTCGCCTTTCCTCGGTCAATGACATCACCAATTACCGAGCCACCGGCTAAGTTCCCGTATACTGACACAGATATTCAACTACCGAAAAATATCTTGCCAGATGCTTCATCTCATTACACGCCAGCAGCTCCCCCGACTGCGACGCCAAATGCTTCATATGCGTCGCATGCACACGGAGCCCCTCAACCCCCTACAACATCGCACTACGCGCAAGCATCTCCCCTTCCTGCCATGTCACATGCGTCACATGCGTCGAATGAGGACGGAGCTTCTCAACCTTCTACAACTTCTGCATATGCCCCCACAACAGGGTACAGGTTACCACAGCCTAAGGCATCCCCATATCCTTCGACGTCGCCGCCCACACATCCTCATCTGTACTCAGATATTCCACCAATTGTACAACCAAAGTCTGCTTCTGTGCCACCACATCCTGTGGCCGCAGGGCGACCACCAATACCACCAGCTCGAACTAGTTCATACGCACCTCCACCACGAGATGCTTATTCGTCTCCGCCTCTACAGCAACCACTATCGGCATTTACGTCGCCTCCTCGTTCAGATCCGTATTCACTACCGCAGTCGCATGTACCACAGTCCTCGCATCTGGCATCGTCGCCTCCACAACCTTACCCAATGCCTCGGAGTGTTGTCGCGTCACCTCACCCGCCGAAGTCCCTGACACCACAACCGCACCCTCTTATGTCCTGGACCTCCAGCGGAAAGTTGGTCACTATCTTCCCCGGGAAGAATCCTAATCTCGGATATGCAGCTACGAATTTAGATTTCGCGAGTTCGACGATCAAAGTGCACAACGCTAGAGACGTAATACGTGAACCGACGGCGGACATTAACATGGCGAAGTTTCCAGGTCCATTGTTTGCTGTGGGAGCGAGAAGTGCAAATAAGTCTAAGAAGAAGGATGTTCTGAAGTGGATGGACGAAAAAATCCCGACTCTAGAAAAGCTGATTTACGAATCGATTGGTGCGGAAGCAAAGATAGAGGCAGAGGATAATCTGGCACTCTGGAAATGCGTTCGAATAATTTTAGATAACAATGGCGAGCTGGATACTACTACGGCCGAGACTCGTAAGGCAATCAGACATGCATTGATCCCGGAACTGGTCGGTTCCAACCCCCCAGACGACATGGCAACATTTACCAGTGCTAGCGATATATACCAGAGACATATCAGGTCGACAAGCAATGGATCTATGGGCGGACGCGACATATCTGACCCGAAAAATGTGGGAGCCATTTCTAGCGTGCGAGAGCTACTTCTCAAGGGCGATCGAGAAGGAGCTGTGACTTCGGCTCTGGATAATTGTCTTTGGGCCCACGCCTTACTTATTGCAAGTACAATTAGTAAAGAGAAATGGAAAGACACTGCGCGAGAATTTATTCGTGCTGATGTGTTGGCATTGAAGACTGCGGACGCTAGCAGTTTGGCTGCTGTTTATGAAGTTTTCGCCGGATGTGGTGACGAAGCCCGTATGTGGGTTTAAGTCTTTGTCATCCGATAACAGCTAACTTGTACGCAGTGGACACTTTACTACCTCCAGGAATGACATTATCAGGTAATGAGGTATCTCAACAGGCGCCTGCTCAACTTTCCAAGTGGCGTGAGACTCTAGCGATGATCCTGTTGAACCGCTCTGGTGACGATATTGAAGCGATAGCTTCTCTTGGAAAGTTACTGGCTAGCTATGGGCATACATATGCTGCGCATACGTGTTATATATTTGCTAGACCGCGGACGGTACTTGGAGGTAGGGAAGACTTTACATTACTTGGCGGTGACTACGTGCGACGCCCTTCGTCATTCACTAAGGATCTTGATGTGATCATTCTTAGTGAGATATATGAGCTTGCAGTATCACTAGGACCTACTGCCGGGCAGAACACTATCTTCCCACATTTGCAGTTATTTAAATACCAGCATGCTCTTATACTTGCGGAAAATGGATTTGTGTCCGAAGCGAGAAAATATTTGGATTACATCGGGACTGCGATTAAAGGCACATCGAAGACGTCCTTCGTGTACGATGTTGCGTTTATTCAGAGTCTTAGAGAATTGTCTCAAAGACTTTCAGAGACACCGGCCTCAGAATCTCGTTGGTTGGGTGGCATGATTGGTAAACCATCACTTGGTAACATGTGGGGAAATTTCGACAGGAAGCTTGCCCAATTTGTTGCAGGTGATGATGAGGATCCATCTTCTACTGTCCAGGGTGGTGATAATTCTACGGATGGCAGATTCCGGAAGCTGGCTAATAGTCCTGGATTATCGCGACAGCAATCAACCACGGACATGTCAGGATTGTATATTTCTGCGCAGAACTTCAGCGGAACTGGGACATCATATACCCCACCTACGTCTGGGGGTGTAGCGTTGCACAATTCCAGATTATACGGATCGTCTCCTTCATCGGCTCGAACATCTCTCTATTTCCCACAGAATGAGGGGTACGGCAATTCGATGGAAAATTCTGGGCCGTACGGGCCTCCAGTCTCGAATCCATATGCGCCAGCTCGAGAGCAGACCTCTTCTCCATATACCTCGTCAACCTATGCTCTTCCGATCGACGGTCCCAAATTATCGTACGCGCCACCCACAACGTCGTACGATTCACTGACGATGTCCTATGAGCCCAGGGCAAAGTCTCGCGAATCTGCAAAGAGTTCCTATGAACCGCCGACATCAACCTATAATTCGTATGAGCCATCTGAGTTATCACATGAACCACAAAGAACGTCATCTGAGCTAGTGACACCGTCATTTGTGACGGCGGATGATGGGTCACATCATGCTCCAGCTATTTCTTATGGACACGGGCTACCTCGAGGCGCATTGTCATTTGGATATGAACCTCCATCAGGTAATAGGCCGAACGGCGAGAGCGGAGGACAGATTGATGTGCCATTAACTGAGGAGGACACATCTAGTACCGACGCGCGCCTTCAACAGAATGAGTCCAGTTACGAGCCACAGGGAGGGGAGAATGTAAGCTCCAGGTGTGATGATTTCGATGACGACGAAGATTTGGGTCTGGGAAATAATGCTCTCAGCCAGCATAAGAAGCTGGCTCATGGTGGATCAGGAGAGTCTGATGATAAGACTGATGGCAATAAGGACGAAGATCAAAAGGAAGAAGAGAAAGGTGAGCTATTTTTTCTTTGCTTTGCTACGGTATGCTAATTAACTGGTTAGAGGAGAAGCGGGCATCCAGAGGTGGATGGTTTTCCTGGTTACATCGAAGTGCAGAGAGCCAGGAGAACAAACCGAAGGCTGTTCGTGCGAAACTGGGAGAAGGAATGCAGTTTGTTTACGATAAGGAATTAAAAAAATGGGTTAATCCTAATGTGCGTACTGTCTGATCGTGACTTAATGTTATGGGCGCTGATATAGTATTAGGATCGTGACGCGGGCAATGCACCACCACCGCCGCCGCCTCCTCCGAGGAGCAAGGCTCCAACTCCAGCGTCCACAGTCACTAGTAGTACATCCGCATCGACGCCGTCACCGGCCCGGCTACCGGCATCCGCGCCTGCCACTCCTATGACAGCAGCGTTACCTCCTATGTCTGTACCTCCGCCATCGCGCGCCCCGCCCCCGGCGTCGTCGGCACCTCCGTCTAGTGGGCCTCCGCTCACTGGTATGCCATCATTAACAGGTTTGCCTGAACAACCAGCAGGAGCAACTCGTCGCGGAAAGAAGAGACCTCAGTACATTCCTCCTCCAGCTCTCTAAAGGACTCATGAAGCACATACAAAAATTTTGAGAGGAATGTATTGATTGATAGGTTTTTGCATTAACTCTTTTCTGTTTAAATTTGAGGTATATTACCACAAAACGATGCATTTGAATGCCATAATTGTAAATTATTGCCGCGGTCTAGATGTTTGATGATAATTAATATAAGATATATATAGTGATATTCTATGCGATAGGGTTTTTGCATTATCTAAGGAAATTGACATATCTAGAACGCCGACCATTGACTAACGGAACCTATATACACAAGCCTGCTCATAACGCACACCTCTCAGTATTCTATTCGCTTCTTTGACATTAGCGGAGCTTTTGTATATAGCCCTGCTGGATTAAACGCTCGACGTCTCCTTGCCGCACATAGAATTGACTATTTTTGGTAAGTGTAATTAAGCTCCAAGAGACATGTTAGCCAGAGTGTGCTATCTAATATAGTATTGACATGATTGATAACTCACCCATATTCCGTCTGTATTTCACCGGCATCTTTTAATACCCGAACGTCGATGAACAAATCTCTCGGGGGATCCATTGATCCGGTTAAGTCAATATCTGTCCATTCGCCTTTCAGTTCAGCCAGTACGTCGCCGTACCCTCTAAAGTACTCTTCTTCGTCTGGATGCCATCCTGATGCCACAGATGGACGGTCACTGAGCGCGACTCCCGAGTCTCCTTCAGTGCCTATGCTCGTTGTCTCATATCCCGACCAAACCAGCGACTCGAGCCTCCGTGCTCTTAACTTGTGATATGCTAATAAACACCGTTTATTCCTCCGCATACATATCTGAAGCACAAAGATTGCACAGGATACCCGTCTATCTTGTGAGGCGCGAAAGTTCGGGCCCTGTTGGTCAAGAAGAATCTTCACGTCGCGCTGGAGGTCGCGGATTTCTCGGATGATTGAGTTCACAAGATCGGCCTGGTATGTCGGCAGCACGTCTAGAGACTGAGTCCGTTTTGAATCCTGGATTAGCTTTGTTGCCAGATCACCGTACATTGTTGTAAATGATATATGGCTACTACTGAAGTGCATAAATTGAAATACAATGATAACGCGTCGCGTTTTTGTCCGGGTAAGAACAAGAGTCCGGGTAAGACCCCGTAGCATACCAACGCCTGCTGTAATTTTGTTATTTGTATGGTGCATCCAGGTTAGTCCCGCAACTGTACCCAGCAACCTTTAAAAACATAATAACGTCACCAATATTTGCGTTCACCAACTGAAATTAAAATAATATGTTAATTAGATTGC
>JAJLTN010000068.1:0-14558 GCA_030568215.1 Lipomyces kockii
CTCTGCGGTGTGCTCGTGCCTAGTAAAATTAAGGTTCGCACATTTGGAAAAAATCGAAAAATATGGCCAGCAGGGTTAGGGTTAACCCTAATTGTCGGGACTAACCTGGATGCACCATAGCATCATGCTACAAACACGTGTTATTACATAAGCTGCGTTCACTGTCGGGAGCTGGTAAGCGACAACGGGAGGCACACGTAAGCAAAAAGGGTACACTACTAGGGGGAGGTACGCGACGGTAAAGGGTACACTCCTGAAAGGGGTTTAGGATTTCCCGAGGGTGGCTAATTTGGACAGTAGCTAGATATTCGGCAGTGAGCCCCACGCTTCATGCAGCTGGCTCACTCGCTCACTCCAAGTTGAATGTGACGATTGGTCCAAGGGTCATGCAGCTTGCTCACGATATCCGATGCTCGGAATAACATCCAAGATGCAAGTATCGCGGACATTGTTCAATAAGAGCAATATAAAGATCGTAGCAGCGCCTTAATTTCGACGCATCTTTTCGTATCATCAAAAACATAGAACTCAATCCAAGACATTGAATTATCTGTTTCTTAGTATTACACCTTCACACATTGACTCAAGTACTCGTTTTGAACATGACTTTCCATCCCGGCACTCTCCCCGATCTCAAGGGCAAAGTATTCATAGTCACAGGTGGGAATTCCGGCATGTAAGTCTCCCCTCTCCCTTCTCACCACGAAGCCCGAATCGCTGATCTCACCAAACCACAGAGGCTACTACACCGTAGCCCACCTAGCAGAACACGGCGCCCACGTTTACATGTGCGCCCGATTCCCAGAGAAGGGCACAGCAGCCATCGCCAACATCAAGAAAATGCACCCCTCAGCCAACATCGACCTCCTGCAAATGGACCTCATGGACCTCACCAGCGTCGTCGCGGTCGCCAAGCACTTCCTCACCCTCGAAACAGCCTTGCACGGCCTGGTCAACAACGCAGGCATCATGGCGACGCCATTCGAAATGACCAAAGATGGCCACGAGGCCCAGTGGCAGACCAACTACCTCGCGCACTGGGTTTTGACGGAGCACCTGCTTCCTCTGATGCTGCAGACCGCCAAGACGCTTCCTCCCGGCAGCGTGCGCATCGTCAACCTCACTTCATCGGGCCACTTGGGCGCACCCAAGGGCGGCATCAATTTCAAGGACCTATCGCTCAAGGATAGCGGCCCGTGGCTGCGGTACGGACAGAGCAAGCTCGCCAACATTCTGCACACCAAGACCCTACACAAGACGTACGGCCCCGGCTCTCCCAGTGCGCGGAACGGGGAGGGCGAGATCTGGGTTTCGTCCGTGCATCCAGGTCTGGTTGAGACGAACCTCGCCACGTCGGTGGGGGAGTCGGGGTCGGGCATGATGAGTGTTTTCTCGGTCTTACGCATGTTTGGATTGATATGGCCTGCCGATAGGGGGTCGTGGACCAGTTTGTTCTGTGCGGCGAGTCGGGATATGAAGGCGGAGCAGAGCGGCACCTATTTCGAAATTTTCCGGCGGTTTGGGGAGCCGAGGTGGCAGAGCGGTGCGGCGAAGGATGGGAAGCTTGCAGAGAGGTTGGAGGAGTGGACTGGGGAGGTGATGAGGAAGGAAGGGTGGGTTCGGTAATGGCGTCAACTGGTTTCGGTCTTTTTCGATTAAATTAATAGATTTATTGTTTTATATTACATATTCTTATTTTCTTATTTATTCATGTATATTTTTATACACTTTTATACTTTTAAGTATATAGTCCAGAGTTTTATACCCAGTGATTCTTAATATCGAGCTGTTTATATCTAAAAAATAAAGGCCATCAGACCAACAGCAAACAGGACACCAGCGAATGCGCTCTCCCGAGTCGCACCATTGGTCTCGTTGAAGTCGTCGTGCCTGTGGTAGATGGCTCGGAGGTAGCAGTGGGAGAAACAGATGAGGCAGATGAAGAGGCAGAGGAGGCTGATGAATCCTGGCAGATGGAAAGCCAGGCTTCAGTTGCTTATTTATTGATTCAATCAGTTAATTGAATTGATACCTTACCAATACCTACTGGCATACTCTGAACCACTATCCTGATTCCTCCTGAACTCCTTAGTGCCAACGCACGTTACACCCGTAGCGTTCTTCGCCAAAGGCTAGCGGATGACTTGCCGCACAGCGTGCCAAGTTGAAAGAAGAGTTTTTGCACACCTGCAGAACAATAGCTCTTTCTCTTTCAAGGGCTTCAAGGATCACACAGTGGAGAGAATCTGGCGGCTGCGGTAGAAAGAACACTCAACGAATTGGAGCTTGAGCGCAAGCTGATCGCCATCACAGGCGATAACGCCAGCAACAATGAAAGTATGATTTCCGCATTATATGAAAATCTTCGAAGAAAATATGGAGAATTTTCGCTTTCGGGCATAGACAGCTATATTCGTTGTTTAGCGCATATTCTCAATTTAATTGTGCAAGATATATTGCATTGAAGTCTGGTAATGCTGGAGAAGCTTGTTCAATGTGCAACAGTTTAAGCAATCGAGAACCATGCTCCTTTGAAAATCAAGGTGTCCTAGCAAGATTACGGATCCTTGCGCTATGGATTGATCGAAGCCCTGAAAGAAGGCAGAAATGGAAAGAGTTTTGCAAATTTCTCGATCCGCCTAAATTTATTGAATACGACGTGGACACTCGCTGGAATTCAAAATTTCGAATGTTAAATGCAAGGACTCAGATAAACAAGTTCCTGCAGCTGCAAAGCGACCTCCCCATGCCGTGCTTTAGTGATGACTGTCGTCTTCAGCAGATGCACGACATTCTCTCAAAATTCAATGAGCTCACCTTATTTATCGCGAACAAGAAGCCGCAAATTAGTCTGACTGTTCCGATATACTGCGAACTGCACGAGTTACTTGAGGACGCATCAGAGCGGAGTGGAAACTTGGCAGGAACCAGTCCCTGAAGGTCTGCGACTCACCAAGCCACACCCGAACGGCGACCCTGAAGATCGTGTCCAGCCCTAGGTCAGATTACTGAGATTAGGCGGATCTCCGCATTCGACGCAGCCCTAAATGCCGCGCCGTCGACTTGGACCACGTGTATGACATAGATATATTGAAAATGTTGTAAATCCTACAATCTTCGACTCTGAATCCCCAGCTGATCAAGACCTGTTAACGATGCATTTCTCCAAAATGGCAGAACTATTCAAACCTGCACCAGAGCGTAGAGAATATCTATCCAATCCGTCTGCAACTTTTTCAATGAATCACGAACACTCATATGAAGACTTCGCTTATGGTTGCCACAATTATTCGCCGTTTTCCCTTTTCCCAAGCTGTAGCCCTTGTATTCACTTGTGAATTTGGTAGCGATGACAATCTGGTCGCGGTTCTTGCGCTCAGACATCCACTCACCGAGCCAATCTCTGATTGTTCACTTTGATAGTTATTAGCGGTGTCTATGAAGTTGCCGCCGGCTTGATGGTAAGCGTCAAGCTTGAAGGATGTGGCTTTGTCCATGCTGCCCGTGAAGTCGGACCAGGCGTCACTGATGGACATCGCGCCAAGCTGAAGTGGTGTATGTAGCGGTGGGTACGATTTGCGAGCAACTCGTAACTCGTAATCGTATAGTCTAATACGATTACTACACGATTGGTTGTAAAAGTCTACGATTAACTATACGAGCAATCACCTGAGTCTCTCGCAAAAAATCGTATAGTCAAGCACGTGACTCAAGGGTTCAGGGTGTTAGGGTTTTAGGGTTGAACCCAGGATAGTGAACACCTTTACTAAAGTCACACCCCCTCGGTATAACCCTACCTTCCTAATTAGGAATACGATTACTGTACGATTACTATACGATTTCAAACTATACTATACGATTACTTTACGATTAAAACTTAATTTTTGCGATTAAATTTACGAATAACCTCAAAAGTTGACGGTACCGTAATCGTACCCACCCCTACACGTATGCCCGCTGTAAGAGAGGATGCGAATGCGGCAAAACTACCATATCCTACATCCTCAACTTCCTCCCCTTCGCTTTGTAATGGTCCTCCTTGGTTTCATATTCATTATATTTTACCTTCTGTCTATATGGTCAAATCAAATGTATCTTTGAGTGTGGAAAGACCAGCAGACTTGGTGAGCAGTTTCCTTTAAGATAAATATTGACATCACTAAAGGCAAGGGAGTTTACTTTCATGACAGTCTCTGGCTAAAAGGTTAAGACATGTTGTCGAAAATGTTATAAAAGTTTTGTAACTGCTTTCTTTTGAATTGTCGTTCAGCGTCGCTTGCGTGGTGCTCTTCTGACAAGGCTTGGCATGGCGCTTACCGGGTCGAACAGCGACATGCAAGGATGGATGCCGCACTGATGTTGACTGTCGTGTTCGCGTCAAGAGCTTGTTCCTCGCTTACAGTACAAGCATATTGAAATAACATCACCTCAGCACTGTAAGTAGACTTATAGATAATTAAATTTGATCTGTTATGTCCCTTTGTTCATACGAAGGCTCAAGTAGTCCCTCTAAAGAGGACAAGATACACACACAGAAAATCACGGTAACATTGATGTTGTTTCAAGCGGTAAAATTTCATATCGGCATGAGAGTTTCGATGATCAGGCACTGCAAATCGACACAAACGGAGGGAGTTAGTCCCTCTTCAAGAGTCTCCAAAGGTTAATAGCAAGATAATGGCATCACAATAGCAGTGAGCCTGGATCGGGTCTTAAGGGTGCAGCAGGGTGCAGGCTACCTAGAGATTAGGGTCTAAACTACTGAGAATAAAGTGCTAGTGGATACTACCGCAGCATTCCAGCACAAAAGTCCAGACACTGAGAGGGGTTAGGATTGACTCTTACGATAATTCTCACCCTAACAGAAAATGGCAAATCTAGATCCCCTAACCCGCATGACTGCTATGACAGTCAGCTCCCCAACTCTAAATTCGCGATGTCTATTTGTATTGAGAATCGCCGACCCCGGAGCAGGCGCGACTTTCCCTAGCCAGCGCGAGCCACATTACTGTTTAAATTAACACTTGAACCTTAACTCACCAACCTGAACACCAGGTTATATGTTAGGCAGACACATTTAGTGCCTCCATCTCAGCCAAGGCAGCCATCACGCCTGCGATCGCCTCCATTGCGGCCTTCGTCCCACGACCGATCCCCATTTCCTGAGCGCGAAACAGCAGTGATCAAGTCAGCTCGGCCTATTAGCATACCAGCAGTAGGGGTTGCAAGGTGCTTCTGCGCACTGATCCGCAGTATGTCCAGGACCTCACCCTGCACCAGCCGCGATGAAACCAGCAGCAAACATGCTGTGTCTCGATGGGCCAATTCAGTCAATAAGTCCCCGACACCACATCGCTCCGGCGTACCCACAACCAACGGTATGGCGCCAGCGAGGCGCACAGCCTGCTTGATGGGGTGACGGTAATTCACAGTGTGGGTCGCAGGCAGCACGACTTGATGGCGCATTCCGCTGGTATCTGGCAGAGCCGCCACGCGCTCGGGGGACGTTCCAGTCATGGTCGCGGCGATTGTAAGGGTAATGGCGGCAGCGGTGCAGTGAACCACGGCCGCAGGCTTCCTCGCCGCTCGTACGAGCGATCGCCACGCTTGTAGCGGTCTGCATGTTGTCCAGCAAAGCGAATTCGGACAAGGCAGCCGCATCAGCTGCCGCCACGCCAGGTGACGAACGTGACACACCGAGTGGGGTGAAAGTGCCGCGTGCGTTGATTAGCTGCGAAGTGAACGGAGGTGAAAACGAGACGTTCTTATTTCGGCTGTGAGTTCTCATCAGTAGGTTAAGAAGAGCCTATGGGGAATCTGGTTCCGGTATGGAAGGAATTTTCCCGGGAGCAGAACGAGGTATTTCCCGAGACCAACAGGATGACGGCATTATTGTGAGTGACACGTCCACTTCCCACACGCCGTACGGTAATGCTCCATTGACGTACCAGCAAAGCAGGTAATTAATGCCGAACCATAGCTGTCATTGCGGCGAGATTTGTAATACGCTAACTAGTGTGGTGCGGCGCAACTCTGAAGAGAAATGTTCAGGCGTTTGGTATTCAAGAGAGGCTTGCTGCCAAGTACGACTACTACTTGGGTGTCGGCCAGAAATTTGCCCAGCGTGCCGGTTTCTATGCTGGTTCCATTACCGGCATCGCCTGGCTCGGTCTATACCTTGACGACGCCATGGTGTTTTGGCAAGGCGCGAAGTTCCTAGCCAAGGGTGAAATATCTCTCGCCGCACTCGTCACAATTCTTCCTTCTATGGTACAAGGATTGCTTGCAATAACTTCGATTACTCCTCACGTTCGTGCCGTCGCCGCTGCTACTTCGGCCATAAACAAGATCTATACAACCATTGACCGCGCTTCGGCAATCGATTCGTCCTCGAAATCTGGTTGCACACTTTCGAATATCGAGGGAAATATTGAGCTGAAAAACATCAAGTTTATTTACCCCTCGAGGCCCGACGTTGTTGTCATGCAAGACTTTAACTTGCAGATCAAGGCAGGTGCCACTGTCGCACTGGTTGGCGCATCTGGATCAGGAAAGTCAACGATTGTCGGTCTTATCGAACGATTCTATAATCCTGTTTGTGGACAAATTTTTCTCGATGGCGTTGATGTTAAGGATCTTAATGTCAAATGGTTACGCCAGCAAGTAGGTCTCGTATCTCAGGAGCCAGTCTTGTTTTCTGGTACAATTTTCGAAAATGTGGCTTTTGGCCTCGTCGGCACACGTCACGAGTGTTCCTCGGAGAGAGAAAAGAGAGCGTTAGTGGAGGAAGCATGTAGGCAAGCGAACGCGATGGTTTTTGTCGATTCTCTTCCTAAGGGCTTAGACACTCACGTTGGTGAGAGAGGGTTTTTATTGTCTGGCGGCCAGAAGCAGAGAATTGCAATCGCTCGAGCTATAGTAGCGAATCCGAAAATCTTGCTGCTTGATGAGGCTACTTCCGCACTCGATACCAAGAGCGAGGGTGTTGTGCAGGATGCACTTGACAGAGCGTCGAAGAACAGGACTACCGTCGTGATAGCTCACCGTCTTTCCACGGTTGCGAATGCGGACATGATTGTTGTCATGAAGAGTGGTATTATTCTCGAAAAAGGAACGCACGAGGAATTGATCGCAAAGCGTGGAGATTACTACGAACTTGTCAAGGCGCAGAACGTAGATGATAAAGCGCAAAGCTTTTTGGATGATACACCTGAAACTGACTGTGTTGAGGATATGCTAGACGAGAAGGCTGTCATAGTGGATCAAGGTCGTGAGCGATGGTCAAAGGAAGATGAAAGATCAAGTTTGGATGAGTACAAGGAGTCATCAGAACCGTTGTTGTCTCGCAGTAATACGGGAAGGTCAATATCAAGCGTTGTCGCCTCCAAAGTCGAAGAACACCAGGAAAAGAGGTACTCTATTATTGAAATCGGCAAGTTTCTCTACGAACTTAGCTTGCCGGAAAGGAACGTCAATATTGCTGCTCTCGTGTGTGCGACTATCATGGCTGCGGGATACCCATATAACAGCATTATTTACTCGGACGGAGTCGACGCTCTTGGTGAGCTACCTGACGTGGATCGCATGAATCGACGTTTGCTAACGGATATTATTATTTACCTGATCAGGGGGGCAATTGGTATGTGTTTGGAACCTTATCTAGAATGCTTTATTGTTAACATTTGTAGAACTTATTTTCCCAATCCTGACTGTTGGATTATTCACTTTTTCTGGTCAACGCTTGGTTCGTCGCATTCGTATGCGTACACTACGCCAGATTGCTCGCCAAGACATTAGCTTCTTTGACAGAACCGAGAATACTGCTGGCGCGCTTACATTTGCCATTTCAAAAGATTCGGCTGCAATTGAGGGCTTATCTGGGGTCACGTTGGGTCAAATTGTCAGCTCTATGATCATGATATTTGGAGGCGTGGGAATCGGGCTAGTCGTCGGCGTTAAGCTTGCAGCGATCACCTGTACCTGTGTGCCCCTGTTGCTGGGTGCTGGTTTCTATAAATTCTACCTCCTTACGAAGCATCAGGAGAGCATCAAGGAGGCATACGGTAGGTCATCTTCTTACGCAAGCGAGGCTGCATCATCCATAAAGACCGTGGCCGCTCTCACCAGGGAAGAGGTCGTTGTCACGACTTATGCATCTACACTCGACAATCTCTATCGCTCAGGTCGTCGCCAGAACAGCAACTGTGCCGCCCTTTATGGTATAGCTCAGGCACTGGTCTATCTCACCCAATGTCTTATGTTTTGGTATGGTAGCAATCTCGTCCGGACCGATGGCTATTCAGTCTTTATGTTCTTCGTTTGTGTAATCGCCATAGTTAATGGCGCTCAGTATGGTTCGATTGTTTTCTCCTATGCGATCGACATGGCTAAGGCTTACGATGCGGCTGGCAACATCAAGCGTCTCTACGATAGCAAGCCAATCATTGATTCGTGGAGCGATGAAGGGGTTGCGCCTCAAAACGTCCAGGGCAATATCGAGTTCAAAAACGTCCATTTTCGGTATCCCACTCGTCTTAACGTTCCTATTCTGCGAGGTCTCAATTTGTCCGTTAAGAAAGGTCAATATGTTGCCCTTGTAGGTGCTTCCGGCTGTGGCAAGAGTACTTCTATTGGTCTACTTGAACGGTTTTATAATCCTTCGTCGGGACAAGTGTTGCTTGACGGCCAAGATGTATCTGCGCTCAACATCAATGCGTACAGAAGTCATATCGCTCTCGTGCAGCAGGAACCAGCCTTGTACTCTGGTACTGTGCGGGAAAATGTGAAGTATGGCAGCTTGGACCCGGAGATTTCAGACGAGAGGATGATAGAAGTGTGCAAGCAAGCAAATATTCATGATTTTATTATGTCTTTGCCGGATGGATACGACACCATGTGCGGCGCTAAAGGGTCTCTATTTTCAGGTGGCCAGAAGCAGCGTATCGCCATTGCTCGTGCACTTATTCGCCATCCGAAAATTTTACTTTTGGATGAGGCTACTTCAGCGCTTGACAATGAGTCAGAAAAAATTGTTCAGACTGCGCTTGATAATGCGGCCAAAGGGAGGACGACAATCGCCATCGCACACCGTCTCAGCACAATCCAGCGAGCAGATATTATATTTGTTTTAGAAAACGGTCAAGTTTTGGAGAGCGGAACGCACCAAGAATTATTGACCAACAAGATGAAGTACTATGAATTAGTCGAACTGCAAGCTTTAGAACAAAATGAGCACTGAACGGTGGATCATCTGGATATGGTATATGTGAAGGAACTGAAACGATTTGGCGTTATTTTGGATTGTGCCTACTGTCCGTCATTTTATGTATTACTAATGGAATAATGCAGTATACGCTCATTTTGATAGAGACTATCGTGTTCTGTTGTTCCTTGGAGTACATTTGGATCATGGATGTAACGGCACTGGACTGGACTGGATGCATGGACTGGGATGGACTGTACTGGATTAGGTCTAGCGGAGAATGCTTTGCAAGAATATATTGCAATAATACAAGACTTCGCGCTTGCTTGACATCGAGGACAAACGCTCTTTATAGATATCGTAACAGGGTACCTTTGCACTGTACAAAACCGTAGGGGACGCCTCGGCGAAGTGCGCTACCATGTGAAGAACCCCTTACCCTATCTATTCAGACTTTGTCGAAATATGCCTGGCCATTAATTGGAGAACTGGGATTCTTGCCATCTCCTTTGTCATCAACGCAAACACCAGTGTAGCGGCCACGCCTATCGTCGCTCGTATGATCACCTTCCCTATATATCACTCAGCGGCTCAGCCCTTGCAAAGTAAGAGGAATAACCTTGAATGGAGATCTTTGACCGACGTCCTCGGTGCCAGGAGGCACCAAGTTCTTGGAATCTTCAACAGCCTTTTGGAAGCCTGGCCCTTGTTGAACGGCAATGGATTCGGGTCTAGTCCAATTTGATGTTTGCGTGGCCACGGAAAGTGTTATCTCTTGCCTTTCTTTGACGATACTGCCGATAGGAATCTTCTTAATGATTCTGTTAAATGACACGGCTTAAAGAGGTAAAAGCGAGCTGTGGCTGATCGTGTAAGGATGGAGACGGTCGCAAAGAGAGTATCTAAGTAATTATGGAAACAACTTGGAACCAGGATATCCCAACGACTGTACCAGACAGAGGAGACAAGAGAATGGCTCGTTGCGAACAAATCGGATCTTGCCGCGAATAGCCTCGACCTTGCAGAAAACATAGTAGTCTGCCTTTGAGGACTTTAGCGGTAGTTCCATTTGTTGCCGGCCACCTTCGAGGCACAGCCGTCGGAGGTCTTCCATAGATTTGACGCCTGGTGCAAGGAATGCATCATCATGCAAGAGCATGCTGCGGAGAAACGTGTGTGGACTCAGCATAAGTGATGGATCGCAGATGATCTCCGGAATTGAGAAGGTATTCCTAATGTGATATCAGCCAATCCTAGTCTTGAGATAGAGGAAAGAAGAGACGAAAGAAAATGAGGAAAGGAAGTTTGCTCTGTGCCCTTGTGTGACACCCAAGTATCTCTCTTGGCGAATTTGTACGTGATCTCAAGTAGAATCTGTGGCGGTCCGCCATGGGGGTCCCGTTGAATAGAACACTGCAAGTGCTTGTACTGCAGGCGTCGCATAGTGTTGAGCCGGTTCACAGTGAAGCAGGCCATGAGATTGTAGAGACATTGTTGCATTCGTTGGAGGCCAATGTGAAATCGCTTCTCCATCGTGCGGAGCACAGTCTCTTGCAGGGGAACCAGGGCCTCGATGAACATGGGCGTGTTCTCCCGTTCCTCAGTGTCTAATTCGTGGAGCTTGACCACATTCCGCATGCTCTAGAATGAGACAAAAAACCATCAGTCGAATGTCAGAAGCATGTGATTGATAGTGGAGTTTTCATCCAAACCTTTCTCATCCGAACCCTGGGTCCCCAGTCACCTGCTCTGCTCGCAGTGCCGGAGAAACATCTTCCAATCAGTATCCAAAGAGCTGGCTTTTTTAATGCCTCGCAGCCGCCTTCCATTCTTCTCACGTTGCAGGTAGAGTCACCAACGGAGGAACAGTGTCAGCTCACGCTTGCCTGCGGTGCGAAGAGCTGCGGGATCGGCCCATTTCGAGTCTGGGGACGACTTGTATTTCTTGTTCTTCTTCCGACAATATCTGATCGTAGTTATTCCAGTGAGCTGGTGGTGGATGAGTAGAGCTTGAGCCGCTGAATATAACTCAACGCTCCCAGCGATCACGCATCCGGGCGATCATACCTCGAGTCCCATCGGCGTAGCCATCATCGTCACTGTCAGACGACGACACGCGGGTCCGTGTCAGAGTCATCATAACTGCCGTCATCACAGGAACTGTTGTCCAAATCGCTATCCATGGTGCTGGATTCTGCCCGTCTAGTTGCAGGTCCTTTAGATTGCTTCCTCGAAAGCTGTGTCTTCGAGTGGTCTCGACGGCGGGAAGGGTAGTCACTAGCATCATGACTGGAGACCGATTCTAAGCAGTCTTCCGTGCGGTTCGGTGTAGTTCGCTTCTGTGCAGCTTTTCGGGGTTTCCCGGGTCTCTGCGTTGTCGAACATCTTCGACGGCGAGATGCGCCTCGAGAGTGGGATTTGCGGTGCGGGGACTTGGAAAAGTCCGAGACTGTCAGGTCGGTGTCAGAGCTAGCGCTCGATTTGTCCGTGCCCGTGCGGGACGACACACTGTACACACTGCTTGTCTCGGTTTCAGTCCTGCCGGCATTGTTTCGACGGTGTTGACGTCGATGACTTTGCGCCATCCTTCACTGGCTTAGACCGGCGATGCGATTATAGAGGGGAGAAACGGAAACAAGGGCCGCTACTGTAGAAGCTAGCTTGGCGTGAGGAAGGCGAAGCTCAGTGAAGAAAGTCAGAAGATAATCGAAAGAATGGGAAAGATTGTGAGGAGCTGTCCTGGTGAGTATGTAGGAGATGGAGAGCTGGGAGCACCAGGCTGGTTTATATAGAGTAGAAGAACCAAATTCTGCAGCCGCGGCGATGGAAGACACCAATGAAATTGAAAGCCTGCTGCTCGGCAGCGGATTTTGGTAGCAATCTGAGAGTATTTACAGCCATATTACCGATTTCATATCCTCCAAACCCTGGCCAAATCAAACGAATCAAGTGAGCGATATTGCTGCTATCGCCAAGTAGGACACTATTCGTTATGGCCGTGGACGCTGGATGCCAGAGGCTACAGCGTTCTAGCTTCCCACCGTGACATAAAGCCAGTCCACATGGAAGGGCGACCATACAAGAGAGCATGATACAATAGCAAAGGGACGGGAGGTACCAGTCGTAAGTTACCCGTTTCCAGAAGTACAAGCTCAAGAAGTGATTGGTCATGTATGTTACCCATAACCCGATACCGAATTCATCAGAAGAGCATATTCTGCCGAGGTTCTCCAGTCAGTAGAACGAATCACAGAGACCCGTGCCGTGGCCTTAATGTTGGGACGTGCAATGAAGTGAGAATTAAGGAGTTTGTCTATCATCATCTATCTCTATATTGTGCTTTTCTCGTAAAGTCACTCCCTCATGACACATGCAAAGAAAACGTAAACATCACTCGCAGACGCAGGTGTACTTTTTCACCAGCCAACAGCTCCTAGCCCTGGTGATTAGTCAATGTAATTGGGAAGCGTCTTCATGATGCCGTCCCGGGTAATATCCTCCATAGCTGTGGTGATCTCCTGGAGAAACCTCTTGTCGCTGCGCAAGTCATCACCGAACAGGCTCTTGATACTGAGCAGCTCGGCCGGGTTGGTGCCTCCTGCGCGAGCCTTAGCCTGGAGCTCCTCGCGCATCGGGTCGTCAACCTCGAATGTCTTGCCGCTGTCGTCGACGCCATTAATATAACAGAACCAAGCAGCTGTGCTGAAGCACAGGCGGCGGAACGGGCCAGTAACCCAAATCGCCTCGGCAATTGACGGCATGATAAACTGTGGAACTTTGCCAGAAGCGTTGAGGCAGATACGGAGCAACTGGTCCATGATTGTTGGGTTCGAGAAGCGCTCAATAAGTGTGTTGCAATACTCATCAATATTAACACCCGGAATCTCGGGCAAGAGCGGCTTTACCTCCTCCTGCATCATCTGCCACATGAACCTGCGGAACAGCGGGTTCTCCATAACCTGGTGAACGTATTTAAAGCCTGCCAGCAGACCTGGGTAGCCCAGGGCTGAGTGGCTGCCGTTGAGCAGGCGTAGCTTGTGCTTCTCAAACTGCTCGACATCGTGGACATTCTTGACAACCTGAACACCAACCTTGTCAAGTGGTGGGCGGCCGTCAGAGAACTGGTCCTCGATAACCCATTGCATGAAAGGCTCCGTGACAACTGGCCATGCGTCCTCGATGCCAAAGTTGTCTGCAAGTGATGTTTTGTCGGTAGCTGATGTCTGAGGTGTGATACGATCAACCATGGCATTAGGGAAGGCGCCTTGCTCGGTAATCCACTTCGCGACCTCAGGGTTGCGCAGGCGCGCAAATGACTCAAGCATATGGCGCGAGATAGAGCCGTTCTTCTGCATATTATCACACGACATGACAGTGAAGGGCTTGAGTCCTTGCTGGTGACGCCGTTCCAGGGCGGCGTAGAGGAAGCCGAAAGTGGTGCGTGGTGCCTTCTTGTTGGCCGGGTCAAGGTCGAACTGAATATCAGGGTGCTCACTTTGCAGCTCATGTGTGTTCTCGTTGTAGTAGTAACCGCTCTCAGTAATAGTGAGTGATACAATGTGTGTATCAGGATGTGCCATCTTGGCGATGACGGCCTCGCGATCATCAGGTGCAAAGAGGTAGGAGTTAATACTGCCAATAACATGGGCAGAGCTGCCCTTGGCTGAACGCTCAATAACAGTGTAGAGGTGGTCCTGCGATCTCAAGGCATCGCGCATAGCAACGTCAAAGGGCTGCAAGCCAACACCGCAAATTGCGTAGTCAGTAATACCGTGCTTCTGCATCAACTGGTCGATATAGACAGCCAGGTGAGCTCGGTGGAAGCCGCCGACGCCAATATGGACAATTCCCTCCTTGACGGCGCCATCGCGCTGGTAGGTTGGGACCTTGACCTGCGCCTCGCCTGCCGCCGAAATTTGCGACAGGTTCTTGCTGTTGAGCTTGAAGGGTGCCATTATGATCAGACAAATTGATTGAATGACAGGGGCGAGCTTGCGAGTGATGAAGGGTTTGCTGTGACTGAATCGACGAGTGCAGCTTGTCAGGGTCCCCGCCGGTTTCGACTGCTGATCACCGGAAATTTTTAGTGGGGCGGGGTTAAAATAGGAGCTCCTGTGAAGTGGTGGAGATGAACTTACCTTTTCTGACCGTGTTTTCGAATGGACGACAAGCGGATGAAGCGGATAGCGCAGACATTCATTTCACTGGTTCTTCTCTGCCGCCTCTCCTCAGCTTTACCCTGATCCAGATTTTAGCTGTAACAATGCTCGTGTTCAGTAATTTCAATATTGAACCGTATTTGTTTCGAAATTTTGATTTTTTTTTCTTTTTTTGGGAGTGAGGAGGTGGGGGCGGG
>JAJLTN010000069.1:0-62473 GCA_030568215.1 Lipomyces kockii
CGATCGCTCTCCTTGACGCAAAACAGGTTTCGGTGCTATAATGCTTTAAACCAGGCGCGGGTCAGTGATCCCACCAGTTCCACGCTAGTTAGTATTACTGCACATCAAGTTACCATCCTGTCCAATGAGACGCCACCGGGCGGTGCCGACGTTGGCACTTCCCCGTACTGGGAAGGCGGAGATAGCGCCTGCACATTGAGCCTTTGACTGACTGCATGGCAAAGGCACGTGACCATTTTGATGGCATTCAAAATTGCCCATTTAATGCAACAACATACCGTTAAATCGTTTTATCTCACTACTAAACAAAACTGCAAATTATATCTCGATTTTACTAATGCAATTAACCGGTACCGCGAATCCGTTCGCGGCAGCTTTGATCGCCGGCGATAAGCCAAACCATTCCCAGTATTTGAGTATCCAATTAAAGTTAATAAAATAAAAGTTCCCACAGCGGGTTTATTTTGAACCAACTTAAACTTTTTATTATGGGTTAGGGTATTTAATTCCACTCCCACACGATAATGAATTCGCAACCTTCCACGCCGCGTCTTTTGCTAACACATCACGGCTTTTCAGATTCGGCCAACCGTCTATGTCAGTGCTAGAACCGGTAAAAGCTGCGACCAGCTTCTCACATGCATCCACAACGACATGTCGGTACAGCTACAGAAAGTCCCCAGCGAAGTCGTGGACCAAGAAGTGAGTTCAACGCCGTTATCGTCCACCGCTACTTCTTCGCGTGCGGGAACTTGTGTCGATGTGGAAAAGCAGCAGATGAACGAGAGTATGGAAGTTGCAGCTAGCTCCGACAAATTCCTTGTCACTTTCAAGGGCGACGATGATCCGTACTGCCCACTGAATTGGCCGTTCCGGAAGCGGGCCTACACCACTTTTGCCTATGCGTTGTGCACATTTGGGCCCCAAGTTGCATCATCGATGTACGGCCAGGTGTCCGAAGACATTGCTGTAGAATATGGAAGATCCACAATTGTGGCAACGCTAGGGGTCTCGATGTTCTTACTAGGGTACGTATCCGCTCGTGAAAATGTCAGTGAAACCAAAAATAGTAATCGATTGATAGCGTTGGATTCGGTCCTATGTTCTTCGCGCCAATATCCGAGGTGTACGGTAGAAAAATGGGTGTCCTCGTTCCGTTCTTCGTGTCCGGCATTTTCGCATTCGGTTGTGGTGCTGCCAATAACTTCCAGACAATCCTAGTGATGCGGTTCTTCCAAGGATTGTTTGGAGGTGCCCCTATTGCAAATACTGGCGGCGTGCTAGGAGATATTTGGCGGCCGAATACGCGCGCTATCGCCCTCGTGTTCTATTCATTTGTCGTCACCGGTGGACCTCCCCTCGGCGGGCCAATTGGCGCTGCATTTTCAACACTGGGGAAAAATGGATGGCGGTGGAGTCAATATTATTCTGGAATTTATGCCCTAGTAATATTTGCCCTGGCAATAACGACAATTCCGGAAACATATTCTCCCGTTTTGTTGGCACGCAAAGCGAAGAGATTGAGGATAGATACTGGAAACTGGGCATATCACGCGGAACACGAAGAATGGGACTTTACACTGCAAGAAATGATAACCAAGCATTTTATGAGACCATTCGCAATGCTTCTAACTCCAATCGTAACTTCAATGTCAGTGTACGGTTCCTTCGTCTTTGGTATTCTGTATCTCGGGGTCGTGGCCGTTCCAGTCACTTTCACAGACGTCCGTGGCTGGGGTACGGTTGTGGCAACGCTCCCGTCACTGGCAATCTTTTTTGGTGTTGTTGTGGGAGGTTGTATCAACATCCTTGGCTCCCTTCATTATGCTAAAGTCCTCGCCGCAAAAAACGGTAACCCAGTGCCTGAAGAACGACTTGTCGCCATGAAAGTCGGATCGTTCTTAATGCCAATTGGTCTATTCCTCTTCGGCTGGACATCACCGGTTCAATACCCATGGATATTTCCAGTGATTGGTCTCGTATTCCTCGCAGCCGGTTTCCTGACTGTATTCCAAGGATGCATCAACTATTTAGTCGACTCTTTCCCGCGTTATGCCGCATCCGCGATCGCGGCAACAACATTCCTCCGCTCATGTTCCGCCGCCGCGTTTCCCATCTTCGGCCGTATTATGTTCACCGCGATCGGTGTACCGTGGTGCGCAAGTTTAATCGGCTTTGTAGCTATCGCGATGATCCCAATTCCATTCTTGTTCTACCAATATGGTGCGAAAATCCGCGCGAAAAATCCTTATAGCAAACAGGTCAACTAGATTTGCTCTTTCTTTCATTGAAGTCCACCTTTTCGTTATATTGGGTATTGCATTTGCATTATTGGTTGGTATATACATGTATTATTTCCATATTATGAGCATTCTGCAGTGGCTATGGTATCGTTGAAGTCATTGCTAGTTGTGAATTGATTGTTGCAAGCTGGTTTGTTGCAATCGGTCTATGTGAGAGTCGACAACGTATATGATAATCGATCTGGCACGTAATTTTAGGCAGCAAATGTAAACAGACTGAGCGATGATGAGAGATGTTGAGCAACTCGAAAATCGTGAGAAGAGAGCAATGTAGCCAGACTGGAGCGCGCAGATCGCGGATTCTGTATGATTGATATATGTTGGGGGATGTGATTCCGAAGCGAGTCTTGACCACATTGGCCGGTGCTCTATGCAGACATGATATGCGCTTTCCCTTATATCATAGTAGTTTGGGCTGCGGCAGTGGTCAGCGCTATCCGTCCAATCTGAAACTGCATCGCTGTCCGCTATGAGACCTCGCAAGACGTGGCTGCGATGACGCGATCATGCTAGCGTGAATAATAGCCCTTCATCACGCTTGGTGCCCTAAGCTGTGCGGCTCCCTTGTAAGCGGTCGTGCTGTTGACTAAATAATCCCTCTCTGGAAGGGAAACTAAATATACAATTCTCATGCTGTAGCAGAGAGCTATAATATGTTGCAAACTTATATGTGTACAAGGAAATAGCAGTCGTTGACTCGCAAACGTCAGTGGCTAGCTACACATTAAGGATACAACTAGCGCGAACCTTAATTGTTTCCCTGAGAAAGTCAATACGTTGAACTAGCTATGTGATGGAATCTTGGCAGTGCCATTTCACATACTATTGCAGTTGGTCATGATTTGGCCTATTGGCCAGGAGCTATCAATTCGCGAATAGTGGTGGTGGAAATGCCGTTTCCTGTGTACTCACGGAACGCTCCTCTTAAGGTAAAGTCTTAAAATAACGAGTGTTTGTCATCCCATCTAAAACAACGATCTAGGAACATGTGGGCCCAGTTCACGTTGTGGCTTATAATACAACAGGACAATATGTCCTAAGTGGAGGCCAAGATAGGAAGATTATTCTCTGGAATCCAAATTCTTCTAAACTGGTGAAATCGTATATTGCTGTAAGCTCACAATACTTGAATCACGCGATGGCTTTTAACTTAGATCGTTTTAGCACGGATATGAAGTTTTAGATATAGCAGTATCATATGATAATTCGAAGGTAGTGTTTTCACTTAACTAGCTTGATATGGAGTTGTGATGCTAAACGCATGCAGTTCGTGAGTTGCGGAGGCGACAGGACGATTTACCTCTGGGATGTCACGTCCGGCTCGACGACACGTCGGTTCTCGGGACACATGTCAAGAGTGAATACCGTGGATTTTAATACCGATGCGTCAGTAATTGCTAGTGGTATGTGGACGGACCAGATGTAGATGTACCATCATGGAGACCGTTGTTTAACTGATCTTAGGGTCTTATGATGCGAAAGTTAGACTGTGGGATACGAAGTCAAGTTCACAAAGGCCTATACAATTACTGGAGGAAGCCAAGGACAGCATATCCACTTTGCAGATCGTTGGGAGTCAGATTATCACAGGGTGAGTCCATCGCTTGTGATTTGAGTTGAGTGTCGAAGCTAACTGTGGATAGGTCGGTTGATGGTTACGTCAGAGTCTATGATCTCCGAATGGGTCAATTGTCTGAGGATCTTATTGGATGTAGGTAGAGGATCTGCATGACCTATGTAAGTGTTTAGCTAACTTCTATAGGTCCGGTCACTTCGATAAAAGATTCAACAGACGGCGCCTGCGTGCTTGTATCAACGCTGGACAGCACGATAAGACTAATGGACAAATCTAATGGAACAATGCTTCAATCGTTCAAAGGCCACCTAAATAAGGAATATCGCATCCGTTCATGTTTTGGAGACAACGACGTTTATGTAATCAGCGGTAGTGAAGATGGCAAGATTTATGCGTGGGACATATTGTCCAGACGTGTTGTTCACGAATTGAAGGGACATGGTGCCAACGTTATCTCTTGCGTTGCCTATCACCCAAAGAAGTCTCAGATGGTCAGTTGCGGGACAGATGGCTCAATCCAAGTTTGGGATTGTTCATAGTTTACGGTTAGAAAAGTTCTTTCCAGTGCCGCGCACTTGCCTTAATGGCGAGAGCTAGTCTGCAACCAGTTAAGAGCACCAATAGAGGACAGATAGCAGGGCACTGTCATTTCCACCGCAAGTGCCACCCCTCCAACCACAATAGAACTGGGCATTTACGTGATGAGTCTTTCCAAATTCAAAGAGCTATTGCAATGCTTCGTGCACATAGCGGATATGTTCGGAGAGATTTCAGTGTTACACACTCTGAAATTGTACAATAGTTGGATTTGTTATAATAGTGCTGTAAAATAGTTCTTCTAATGCTGTGCAATATCTCGCATCATGCTTACTAGCCCCACAAATTAGCAGCGGCATGCGCATTATATCTTCCACCTCGAACCTCAAACTTCGTCAAAATCTCACCAATCTCTGCAAACTCTTCATCCGTTAGAGGCGGCACCGTCGCGTAGTTCTCTGCGATACGATCAAGAGTCGTCGCACCGGGGATAGGAATGATAGTGAGACCGGGAATAACTTCCTCATGCTTCTTAACCCAAGACAGGGCGAGTTGCGGCGTAGTGATATTCTTCTTTCCCGCGAGCTTTTCAACCTCATCCACAAGCTGCAAATTTAATGCGAAGTTCTCCTCTGAAAACCGGTCAAAGTGCAAACGGAAATCACCCTGATCAATATCCGCACGGGAGCGAATCTGACCCGTCAAAAACCCCTTGCCAAGAGGCGAGTACGCAACAACCGGGATTCCGAGTTCGGCACAAGTTTGCAACACTCCAAGTTCGTAGGCCTCCAATGACCACAACGAGTACTCAATTTCAACGGCGGCAATCGGATGCACTTTCGCAGCGCGCTTGATACTCTCGGCGCCAACTTCGGAGAGAGAGATTCCACCGATAAGACCCTCATTGACCATCTCTTTGAGCGCGCCAATAGTGGTCTCGATTGGGACTTTCTTGTCGACGCGAGCGCATTCGAAAATGTCGAGTTTCTTTACTCCGCCGAGATGCTTGAGGATGTTATTAACACTTGCGCGAACAGCTTCAGGTCTTCCATCAGGCGCAAGAGTCTTCAAATCAGCACCGCCCTTAACCGAAAGAACGACCTATACTATACTCAGCACCAACGTCATTCAGAGTTATATCCCGGGTTCATTTCAACTCACCTTTTCTGCATACTCGGGATACTTCGTGAAAAATCTGTTAACTAGATCCAAATTCAATGTCGGCTCAATAGAACCGTAGAATTCACCACTGTTGAAAAAATTAGCTCCGAGCTCGATTGCTCGCTTCATAACGGCAAATGCCTGATCATCCGGCGTGATCTTTGGCCGCCAGGTGAAGCCCATGAGACCGAAGCCCATAGGGCCAATTGGGACACCAAGCATTTCAGCACCATGCATAGTGAATTTATAAATAGATGGCAATGCGAATTTGATGATAATTGTGGATAAGCAGTAGCGAGTGTGGTCAGACTATGAACGAAGGCAAATTTCAGTGTTGACATTTTCTCGACTGCTATCGGCTGCTCGAGGGACCATGGCGTTGGTCTAACCGGTACCCTGAAGATAAGTCATTAAAATCCTTGTTTCTACCATCAGAAAGCGATACGACATAAATAACATTCTCTATATTTAGAATTCAAATTTGATATTACTGTTGTATTCAAAATATGTAAGTAACTTGAGTTGACTAACATTTCTTTTTGCTCGAGATTAGTTTCTATGTTCCAATGACCTCGTACCCATAGAAAACCTTGCTGACCCCTGGTGGCTGTGGCTGTTTTTTGTGACACGCCAATGTGGCCGTGCCTTAAATAGTACGCGTCTGGTGTGTTTTGCATTGACCAAGAGTTTCAGTTGGCGTCACGAAAACCGCATCACGTAGGTCTGACATCCACAAATCGCGAATGCACTGTACTTCACTGAAATACGAAGATTTTGTATGGAGACGACTTTCTTGTGAATTACAATTACTACCGTGTTAGACCGACGATCATATCTTGTGACAGTGAGAACAAATCCGACCTCTCCGAGACTCGTCCTGAAATGACTGCGTTCCCAGCGACACCAGCATGGGTAGCAACCCAGCATAAAGCCTTCCTACGATGGACAAACAGTCATTTAGAAGCTCGAGGAATTACATCAGTGCAAGATCTCCATAGCGACTTCTCGGACGGAGTCAAGCTAATTCAACTGCTTGAAATCATAGGTAATGAAAGCCTTGGTCGATACGCCGCAAGACCGAAGTTGCGAGTGCAAAAAGCCGAGAATGTTATTGTTGCCTTGGAGTATATTAGACGAAGAGGAATTCAGCTCTATAACATTGGTGCCGAAGATATAGTCGATGGCAATGTCAAGTTGATTTTGGGGTTGTTGTGGACTTTGATTCTGAACTTCTCGATCTCAGAAATTAAGTACGCCGCGATGATTTGGGTGTCACTATGACTTGGTGTATGCTAACGTGATTAAAGTGCTGAGGGACACACTGCCAAGGAGGGCCTTCTTCTGTGGTGTCAGCGGAAAACTGTGTTGTACGAAGATGTGGAGATCACGGATTTCTCAGCCAGCTGGAATAATGGTCTCGCATTGTACGTCTTCTGTTGTGCTACACGATTTTCATGTATTAACAATGCGGCAGTTGTGCACTGTTGGATCGGCATAGGCCGGATTTAATTGACTATGACTCGCTGGACAAGTCCGACGCGAAAGGAAATATTGAACTTGCTCTGAAATTAGCATCAGAGGAAGTCGGTATTCCGGTATATCTATGCTTGTAATTGCTGTACATTTGGTTTTTCCTAACGGCTGATAGCAACTTCTTGACGTTGAGGATGTTTTGGTAGCGAAGCCAGATGAGAGATCGATCATGACATATGTCGCACACTGGTTTCACGCGTTCTCTGCACTGGGTAAGCTCACTGGCGCATTATAGTCTGAGTAGTCGTCTAACAAACGCGCCATCCAGACAAAATCGAAACAGCCGGCCGTCGAGTCGAGAAATTTGTGGAGGTAATGTCGTCCAGCTACGATCTACAACATTCATACGAAACTCGCATCAAAAAGCTCCTCGGAAATATCACGGATCAAATCAAATCCTGGGATATCGCAGTGTTTAGTGGCACGTATTCCGATGCCAGGACGCAAAACCAGGATTTTTCTAAATACAAATCTCAGCTGAAGCGGTCCTGGATTGCCGAGAAGACGGAAATAACATCTATGTTGGGAAACATCAAGACGAAATTGGCGACTTATGGACTAAAAGATTACCAGCCGCCGAGTGGACTGACGTTGGCGGAATTGGATGTTTCGTGGAAACATCTAGTCCAGGCTGAAGGCCTACGCTCGAAGAGGATTAATGAAACTATTCGAGATATCAAAGAAAACCTTCGGAAGAAGTTTGCCGAGACTGCGAACACCGTTGCCGAGAAAATTGATTCGGTGTCGATTCAACTTGTTCAGTTGGATGGTGAACTCGAGGATCAACAATCTCAGGTCAAGAAAATTGAGCGGCAGTTGGTGCCTGTGAAGGATTTACTGGCGGCGCTAAAAAAATTGACGGGAGATTTGGAGGAAGCTAATGTGGAGGAGAACGATTACACGGTTTATTCATACGATGAGCTACAATATGAGTTGAAACTGGCACAAAGTGCGATTGCAAAGAAACTCTCATTTATAGAAAACCAGATTGTGGCTCGCAGTATGACGAACTTGACGCCTATTCAGTTGGAGGAATTTGAGTCCGTGTTCCGGTACTTTGACAAGCGACAGCAGAATTCTCTTGAAGAAGTAGAGTTTGCTGCAACGCTAGCCAGTCTGGGGCTGGTGTACTCTGAGGACGAGATGCATGAAGTGTTCGATGATGTGCGAGAAGGAGAGCCGTCTGTGTCATTTGAGCATTTCATCCGCTACATGGTAGGCAGTTGCCTTTGCACACCTTCTGGAGTCTGTGCTAACTGCATTTTCCACAGGTGGACGTCACAGAAGATCAGAATACGGCGGAGCAGGTTCTTCAGTCATTTATGGAGATCGCTGAGGGCAAGGTATGTCTAAGCCTACTCTGATTTTACTTTTCAATTGACTAAGTCGGCGCAAAAGCCTTATATCACAGAGTTTGATCTTCGAAATTCTCTCGTTCCGGATCCGATGATCGAACAATTAGAGGAAATAATGCCGAAAGACGAGACGGAGCAGGGACTTGACTACATAAAATTCATTGAGAAGTTGTGCATTTAGAGAGTCCCGAAGTCGGTTACGTATATACTTTTAGAAATAGTTTGTAATTGCCCAATGCATGTTGTTGTACAAACCCTAAACCAAGCCGGCGGAAAGTTTGGACCGATATCCGATAAGATCCGGTTTGACGATTGATTGACGTCATACATTCGACCGGTGGTCTCCGGGTTCCGCGACGTCCGGCTCAAATATCACCTGCCGAAGTGAACCGAACGGCTGAATAATACAATTAGGGTACGTGCTGCCTATTATATCGGCCGTTTAATTGGCGATGTCGTATACGGCAGTACTCGACGGAATATTGGAGGGTCATGTCAAGGGGGTCCCATACGGCAACTGCAGGATTTCTTGGATACCAAACCATAGGACGGAACCGCATCTTCAGAAACACTGGAACGGATTTTCTGCGTGCGCCTCCACTTTGTCGCGCGTACTCATCATACTACTACAGTCGGTCGCTGAAGGATTTTCTTGCGTTCGATATCTATTTGGCAGCGCCACATCTGCATGCGTACGGCGAACACTTCCATTCGTACTTATCGTACTACTCTTTAAATCTCCCTACAGGTCATCTTCAATATTTCTCATCCTCTAGTTCTATTAATAAGTCATTCCCACACGTATATTTCCAAGAAAATGTTCCTTGCGAGCATATAAACTGGACTCTACAGCTGCGACGAACAATTGGAAGATCTACACAACATGACCTTCGGCCATTCTCTGAAAGAGGCGATGAAACCATCAACAGGAAAGAGTAGCTCTTCCTCCCACTCTCGGTCGCACGTCCGGATTCCCAGCATACCACACGTTCTTGGACGGCACTCGGCGGATACTTCTCGACACGATGAACGACCTTTCTGTGTTCCAGATTCTGAAGAGACGGTTTCAGAGCAGCAGGCGAGCAGATCAACCGTGTCGCTGAGGTCGCCGTCGACGTCGGATTATCGCCAAACGAGGAGAGAAAGTATGGAAGACTACGACTCCAACGAGGACAGCGACGATTCTGACGCTGGCACGATTTTGCCCGCCGAAGCAGAGTCTATCATTGGTGGTTCCTGCCTCTCTCTCGCTCTGCCTTCGCACCCACAAGACCCCAACAACGCGGAGTTCAATCCTGAAGAAGACGAGAGCTCGACTGACAGCTTTAGTAAGACAGTTGAGTCTGCTGAATCAAGTCAGCTAGTCAGACACAGCAGCGAGGATAAGACTGATTATAGTCATGATGCGGACGATTGGGAACCTTTCTGTGCAGGTAGTCAACGTGGCTCGCAAGCCATATCAGTTCCTGGGCAGCACAGCCACTTGGCTTCCCCCGACCTTACCGAGGAGAGTCCTGCGAATGGATTCAAGATCTTCTCGTTCTCACTTCCGTTTACAATTCCTACTGCGCCATCGCTGCCGACTCTCAAGGAGCTTCGCGAGTTCAAGATCGGAAGGGCATCGTCGTCGCAGAGCAGCAAATCATCGGGGTCCAGCGGTGGCATAGACCATCATGTGTCGAGCAGCAGCTCATCTCCTGAGGCTTCGTTGCGGCACCAAGGTCATGAACGTTCTCTCATGTTTAAATATCGCAAGAAGGCACTGGCATTGCCAATATTCAATTCGTCTCACAACGAAATTGCGAAAGATCACCATCAACTCCCAACTAGACAGCAGACGCACGATAGACTAGAATTTCAATGGGAGCCTAGGCAAGATTTCATTGACGACGGCGCCAAGTTTTCACATGTTCATCAGATGGATAATGCGCGACTACGGGCTGTCAAGGAGAACCTGTTCACTAGCATTTCTATGGAGCAGATGAACTTGTTTTCATCGGGCCCTAAGGACGATTTTCCTGACATTGACGGTGATGTTGTGATCATGGGTGGTTACAGAGGGAGCATCTTGCGAGACGCGAAAACCAGACGCCGAGTTTGGATTCCAATTAAAGTAGGCCTCAATATCCGGAAGATTAACTTGGAGATCGGGTTGTCGGACGAAGATGAGGCGAATGTGGAACACGATATCATTCCAGACGGAATTCTTTCGCATATAGGGCCGATCGATATTTCTCGAAAGCTGGCGAAGCGATTGCAGGTATGTACCTCATTGCAATGCTACCATTCTGCTGACAACAGTGCTAGGCGAATCGCAATTGCCGTGTACATGAATTCGGCTATGACTGGCGTCTCTCTCCCGATAACATATCAAATCAGCTGGTCGATTACCTCAGATCACTCAAACGAAATAGCAAGGAGCCTTGGAAGGGTCCAATCGTGGTCGCACATTCCATGGGCGGCCTAATAGCTCATGGCGCCATGCAACAAGACCCATCTCTCTTCCGAGGTTTGTTATACGTCGGGTCACCAATTTCGTGCGTGAACATTCTAGGCCCGCTTCGGAACGGCGAAAACGTGCTTCTTAGCTCTAAAGTGCTGTCCGCACAGGTTAACTTTACTATGCGCAGCAGCTTCGTTTTCATGCCGCTGGATGGACGATGCTTTGTTGACAAGACTACAGGCAAGGAGATTAGGCTCGATTATTTTGACGTGAATACATGGGTGAAGTATAGATTATCGCCGTGTGCCGCGCCGCTACATACGGGGGCGCCATTGAATCCCGCTCACGAGGAAGACGGAAACGGTGAAGGCCTTTCGACCACCAAATCGGTAGTCGACAAAGTGATCGAACCGACATCGCTAGCACCTCGTCAGTCGCCGCCCCCACAAGCGTCCTCCTTGCCATTCGTCGATGCGGTAGATTATCTTCAACGCACACTCGCACGCACAAAGAAATTTAAGGAATCACTAGCCTTCGATCCGAGGCAGAAATACCCACCACTGGCGGTTGTCTACGGCCGCAGTGTACCCACGGTCAGTGGCTCGCGCGTGTTTGGAGAACGCGATATTCTGGAGGGGCGTTACTCTGACTTGATTTTCGGTCCAGGGGACGGCGTCGTGCATGCGATGCACACGATGCCGCCGAAAGGATTCCAGGTTTCTGCTGAAGTAGAATCGGAGAGAGGTCATGTTGGATTGTTAGGCGACGTTCCGTGTATCGGAAAGGCATTAAAAGCCATATTAGACGAAGAAAAGCGACGCGAAAGAGAAGCGGAAAAGGAAAATGTCCCAGATGACATGACCATGAATATTGTTAAAAGCCGGGAACTGACTGGTTGCCAGAATGATCAACAGATGACAACGGATTTACATTATGGGTTGGCCGTTAGAGCGTAATGAATATGCGGGGCTCTTGTAGATATCAATTTTATGTTAGATTCATTATAATTTGGGATACAATTTTTAATATGTATTTGCACAGGGGTTAAAGTTATACTAACTAATTTAGACATGATAAGAATATTCTTATTGTTCATCATAGCTCGTAACGGGTTTGTTGATAAATCATAAAATTAAATCTTGCATAGCCTTTAAATCTATTAACAACAAATGCGAAAATATACAGACCAAAAAGAAATGCGATGTCTGTGGATCGAACACAGGACCTTCAGATTACCAACCGAAGTGTAACTTCAGTCTGACGCTCTCCCAACTGAGCTAACCCCGCATTGCACATTGAATAACCACCGAAATGACGTTCTTGTACCGTAAGTTCAAAATTTATTAGTCCGTTCCGTGTTTGTTGCGGCTACTTCTAGAATCAATAAGGCAACTTGCGCCACTCTCAACTATCAGTGACAGCTACGTTCGGAATGCGGTTTATATATCTACGACGTGATGTAAACATATGAAAGAATGTGTCAATAAAAGGTACATTAAAAGAAAGAAATATTTATTGATATGGTCACGAGCGTACTTGTATCGAGCACGGTGGCGACGGGCGGCGGTAATTAATTTAGGCCGACCATCTTCCAGGGGTCTCTAATGGCGATAAGATCCGAGCCACCTTTCGACCGCGCTGGCAATTGCTACCTTACGCCCCTGGAGAGGTCATACGCCTTAGCTGGGTGATCATGCTGTCTTGCGACCCTTTCAATAGTTTCGCACGTAAGAAGGGTCCGTACTTGTGGACGATGGCGGGGACTGCGATATTGTGTAAACCACAGCCACCCAAGGATTAATCTAAAAATTCACGGGACAGTCGTCGGCGAAAACGAGATTTTTTTTTGTTCGCGACGACGGACAAAGAATATAGAGCACAATGCTAGATCAAAATTGAAGTTATAAAATCCGGGTGGAGAAAGTTGACATCAGGTTGAGTTGCCACCAATGACGGCAGTAGGTGGCCATCCTTAAAATGGGTGTAAAGATAAGATAGGATGCGAGATTACGACATTCACTGGCAAGGGCGTGGCGCGAGCTATTTGGGATACAAAGTTGGAGCTTGTGCATTAGTCGTTATTGTGGGGCCTGCAAGAGCGGATACTGACGTTGTTTTTGGCACATAAGCGAAAGTATTGGCCTAACGGCGGGGCGCAGGAACACTGCAAGATAATCCAATTTGTGGACTGTCGAGATATCGTCAAGAACATTTGACAGAATGGACATACGTCATCAGAAGGTCGAATTATTGACGCAAGGAAGGACAATGCGCATTTTGTATGACTTTCTGTTGCATCTCAAGGAATCCTTCTGACGACAATGAATGTATTGATAATCTTCTGTAATTTGTACGCTACAGGGCTAGACCATGGCGAATTCCACGCAGAAATATTTACGGTGATTCGGGAGTAGGCCTGCTTTAGTGATCGTGAAAGGTCCACGGGGATTGGAAAGTGCCGGCGTCGGTCAGACACACGGCTTGTCAGCTGTCAAGCGCCCCCGAAAACCTTCGGCCTCTTCCTGCGCCGGGCCAGCCGCTGGGCCAAGTCATTGCTACTTTCTCGCCACATCCCTCTTAGCAAATCCTGCAGTTACGGTGCTAAACTTAACTAACTTTGTAACTTCGTCCCCGGCCCAATCTACAAGATATATCGCGAAACCAGTACATAATCTGCTCCTGTCGCCGCCCGCCCATTCCGCTCCTCTGCTTGCTACTCTATCTCCACTCACGCGGCCATCCTCCCTTCCCTCCCTTGTGGTCGCTTACATCTGCGACCCGGTCTGCGTGCAGGTATATGCATTTTCTTTGTCCCTCGGCTATGCCGTCGCTAACCTAACTAGCAGCCGTCCATCACCTCCTACTCCTATAGTAATTTCTAATAGTCGCTAGACGCAACTAGCTTTCGCACATTCTTCGTCATGCTGTTACCGACAACATACTTACGGCGCAAGTTCCGTACCTTTTTCATGTCAGATGTTCCTCCATCTTCGACATTAGCTCGATTAGACCGGTCGTGGAACGTTAAGAAAACACTCAAGCGCGTTCAGCGTCACAAGTGGAACCTCTATGACGTTCAGTATCTGCTCGACTTCACTATTGCATGCTTTGTTTTCTTTGTAGTCACAGAGCCTGGTGTATTTTTCAAATTGGCCATTGCAGCTCTTTTCACATTGGCATTGCTGGTTCCGATAACTTCACAATTCTTCTTTCCTTTCGTCCCCATTGGCACGTGGCTTATCCTGTTCTACTCTTGCCGGTAGGTTTCGACATCGATATACAATTGAAAGGTTTGCTAATAAGTTTGTTCTTGCTAGATTCATTCCAGCTGATTGGCGTCCATCTATCTCGGTTCGGGTACTTCCTAGCTTGGAGACTATTTTGTACGGCGGAAATTTGAGTAACGTGCTTGCAGCGCACAATAACGCCCTTCTTGATATTTTGGCTTGGATTCCATATGGTTTGATTCACTTTGGGGCGCCATTTGTTTGCTCCGCTATCATGTTCCTGTTTGCTGCGCCCGGAACCCTCCCGGTATTTGCACGATCGTTCGGATATATGAACTTGATCGGAGTCTCAATCCAGCTTTTCTTCCCAACATCACCGCCGTGGTATGAGAATATGTATGGTCTTGCTCCAGCCACTTATGATATCAAAGGCTCTCCCGGTGGACTTGCTCGCGTTGACGGTATAATTGGACTCGATCTTTACACGTCGTCTTTCACGGCTTCACCGATGGTCTTCGGTGCCTTCCCGTCACTTCATTCCGGCTGTTCAGTTATCGAGGTTCTTTTCATGGCATATGTTTTCCCACGACTCACTCCTTTTCTTCTTGGCTATATTTTGTGGATTTGGTGGTCAACAATGTACCTTACTCACCACTACTTTATTGACTTGATTGGAGGCGCTATCCTGTCTGCGACTGTCTTCTATATCGTTTCCCGAAATTTTCTGCCTGCAGTGCAGATGGACAAGGCGTCACGATGGGCGTACGACTATGTTGACATGGGACTTCGTCCTAGCACCAAAGCCAGACTTACTAAGGAGTTCTATGTCGAGGATGAAGAATGGGCTATCTCTTCCTCGGTCGAGTCTGGCAACGCCAGCCCGACTGAGAGTCCATCGTCCGAGTGGGAAATTGAGACTCTGGCTGACAATGATGAATCGAAAGCGGCACTGGTGACTAACACAACCAGCAAGCTTCAGCTTCCGAAGTACAATGAGAACTACAATGAGAAGTACAGCGAGAAGGTTTAGACTGGGAGTGTTTGCATTAAGTTGGTTGCTTTTTAGTCGCGGTGTTGGTTTGGTCGTTCTTACCGTTTTCTTGTTACATTTGGTATTTTCGCATATTATTTTTTGCTTTTCACATTTTCTTGTTTTATTATTATCATGTGTGATTAGAATTTCTTTGTAGAGCAGTTGATATTTACGTTTAATGTTTAGTTTCGACGATTGGAGGTTTAGTTTCTTCTTCTGCATTATTAGTGGATTCTCTTCGTTTGTTAAAAGCTTTTTGACGTGGCATTACGTGCGTGGGGTAACTGTCGATTTCGACACAATTTGGAGGGCGCTTTTAAAACAGATGTAGTTCTGTTTAATTAATACTGGTAGTATTTTACTCCTCATGTATTTATTTACTTTATGTATTTTATTCATTTCGTTTGTTTTGTTGTTGCGATTCCGAGCGTAGGTTTTCCTTACGATTTTATGTTTGACAATAAGTACTGAATCTAATTATAAATCGATAGTGAGTGATGAGTGATTGCTTCATTTAGTTAACATATGCAGCTGGCGTTATTCATTGAATGCGATCAACAGTAACAATAGCATACACCGAAGAAATCAAACAGTAGTAATCATTTCTAATCAAAAGTAGAAGTAAGATGATTGCATTCAATAGCAATCAAAACCATTAAAAAAAATTTCGACGGTTTCTCTCTGCTTTGAGTGCTTTTTAACTAAACACCCCCAGTGGGGCTCGAACCCACAATCTTCAGATTAGAAGTCTGACGCGTTACCATTACGCCATGAGGGCAAGCCGACTGTGAAGGATAACGCAACGAATGACGCCCACATACCGAAAACTCAACGCCGCGGGAAAAAAAAAATAGCCGTAATATAATTCCTAAAAAAATCGGTAATAAACTGGTATATTTTCTTGTTTGTTCCGCCAGCAACTGTAGTAATCCACTGGTGTTCAATCAAAAAATAATATGATAATATATTGGCTTTTCAAACAAAATAAGTGCCTTTTTCTGTTCGTGTCTTCTCCATTTTCGCCAGTACATGCATGTAATTGCTTGTAACTAGAGGGCTTTTTAATTTTTTGTAATGAGCGAACACATAATTGTTTTTGATGGGCGTACATATATATGACCGGATTTCTGATTCTGGGATGATGATCCGTATCCCAAGGAGTGCGCAGAGCGTCACTTATTCCTTGCAACGTAGTCGCTCCCTGGTTCAAGGCCCCGTTGAACTTCAGGCGGTCACCATTTGTCTAGATTACTTTTTTGTGCTGGCCAGCAGCCTGTAATGTCCCACTGCCGTCATAGTAACTTATTAGCTCACGAGCCTTCTTTATAGCATATTGCTCGATCTGGGTTACGCAACAATCCGTTGTTCTTAACGCAAACTGCTTCAATATTGTTTCCATTCGGGTCCTAGATAAAGCCAGATTAGTACGGCTGCCTACTCATCTCAGGTCTAATACCTGGCCCTCCATTGTCCTCTCCTCCAGCTTTTCTAAACGGTTATCGAACCCGTCAGCTTTCTGGCAGCACTGAATAATTGACGACGAACTCAGAGTGCGGTATGGTAGATTTCATCAACAGCCTGCGGGTCTACAACCTCTAGAGAGCTTCACAAGCACATATCTTAACGAGGGAAACTCACTTATGGCGTCAATTGCTATATGCGTTGGCAGGGGCGCCTTGTCTTCCGGGAGGGCCTTGAGCCACAGATACGGATAGTCGCTGCCATAACCAATAAGTCTGTCGTGTGCGTGTCATCTCAGTGTATCCTAAGGTTGCAGTATTGTTCGGTAAAACGTTCTCAAGGTCTCCATTCTGTCATGTTGCCGATGTGTAGTTACCAGGAGTATGCAAGTACTATGATAGAGTCCTGAGATGCGTTGTCGACAATAAAAGGGGACGAAAGGCCTACACCTAATGTCGACAACATAGCGCGCGACGCGTACGCCGGGTAAATTGGGAGGTTCTTCAACACACAATGCATCACAACCCGGACATCAATAATCTTCAGTTCGACCACACCAGTTTGCGTCGCCTTGCAGTGTTGACATTAATTGTGGCCGCGCGCTTACGGTTACTTGAGACATGGCTCGGTTCTCGCTTACGTTCAGCTCGGGGTCCAAGTTTAGAGACTGGTCGCGCTCGATATACGCACTGAGCCGGATCAACGGCTACATCACGATAGCAGTTTACGACAACGACGTACGATTCTAATTGTCTATTGATGATACTAGTGGGTCATTCTAATACATTTGGGTATAGGTGAAACTGGTTGCCGTTGGATCTGGCAAGACAACTTTCGCGTCAATTGAATTCAATCAGGGGTTCTTCGACAAATTCGATTTCGTCGGTCATTCGTCGTCCCGAAGGGAAGATAGTTTAGGACTTGGTGCCGTGAATCTTCAAGAGCAAGCTAGAGTGTCGGTTGAAGTTCAGACGAAGTTTTTTGTATCAATATTTAGGAGACATGAGAAAGATTCTGCTGTGGAAAGATGTGAGATATCTTTAGATGACGCGGAAAGACCTGGTACGGGCGAATCGAGGTTAATTATCAATTTGCACTGTCATCATGGTAGGTTGGCCACCCCTCGGGATACATTTTGAGCTAGTGTTGATTAACGGCGATACAGGGATTACGAAAACATATAAATTGTCGTACGCAAAAAAAATGCCGTTCCGCATTTTAGACTCGGTTGATGACTATCCAAATAGTTTCCGCGTTAAGGCGACAGTGCTAAAAGAATTCCTCGATCATACCTCAATTCGAGCGGAACAATTCTCAATTAAATTTAGAGATGACAAAGTGCAATTGTCTAGTTACACCAATGGCGTTTCCGGAGCGAAGAACGGTGATTTTCTCAAGCAGCCGCTAATGACATCGATTACGGTTCCTTGGGAGAAGTTTAATGATGTCATAGTTGAGGATGATGCCGAGTCTGTGTTTAGCATGAAGGAACTCAGAGTATGTGTTTTTTTTTGCGCAATGATGAGATGAGTGGTCGGGCTGACGCAAGTGGCAGGTGTTAGTCGCGTTGGCGGATTCATTTCGTGCCACAATTGAAGCTGCCTTCAGTGGTCCAACATTGCCTATAGGTTTCCGTTTTGGCGACGACAACATAGCGGTCAAGTTCATGCTCTTCACTGGTGAAGCTTCAGCAGACAGTATCCGGCCCAGCACCAATGTGCAAGCCGGATTTTCTAGACGACAGCTGGTTCTACCACCAGTAGTCAGTCCACCTCGACCGTCACCAGTTAGGTCTGTACGCTATAGCAATGGAGACGACGATTATGGTCCCATGGATGACCACGAAAGTTACGTGCCGCCATCCATCTCTCGTGACGCCCAAGTTGCCATCGCTAGAAGATCTATGACGGCGTCACGGCTGACTAGCGACAGAAGAATAAGAACGCTCTCAGGCAGTACCGCGATTGAATCATCATCCCAAGTGCGGTCATCTCCACCGGGCCAGTCCGTGAATGTTGAAGAACGATACGAGCACAGTACGGCAGCGGAAGATGATAGCGGACAGTTATTAATACCAGCGCCGTTGCCCCCGCCAAGGCTTCCAGTGTTGGATTATCGGTCGCCTTTTGTTGTTCGAGACAAGGCAGTATATGAGCACGTGGATGACGGTAACGAATCGGACGGGTCAGAGGTTATAGTTTGGAACCAGACTGTTAATGCGCCATCGCTGCAAAGGATGTTACAAGAGGCCAGGCAGGAGCGGGATGAGCGAGAACGAGTTTCTCGTGCTGAGAGGGTCAGACGCAGTAGCCGGGACTCGGGCGAGAACATGGTTCAACTCATCCATGAACGAGTGGGCCAGCAGGACGAGAATCGCATCGACACAGAGGACAGACGGAGGCTCCCAGAAAGAGAGAAAACGGCAGCAGATCCGGAAGCGGACAACGGCATTGAAGAAGTCACCTTTGGTCTGATTCCAGACCGTGAAGAAGTGGATGAGAACATGGATGACGAGGCATTCCTGCATACTAGTGACGAGGAAACTCAGAGGCAACGGTCGGGAGAAGATTATGGTACAGACAGCGACATGGCTTTGTTTGACCAGGACGCATATACAACGACCGCGATTGGACCTACCCCTGTGTCACAAGCGGTAAGTTACTACATCCATATTTGTCGTGCTGGACTAAGGTTTTGTTCCACTAGATTCCGATCCTGCAGTTAGACTAGCTGCCGCTCAATCAAATTTATGTACTATATTACACTTTGCCTATATGGATGTATAAATAACCTACAAGTATTGGGCGTGGTTTCGCACGGCTCTGTACAATAATATACAACGTACATCGCTATCTAATGCTGATGCGTCTTCGACGTTTCACAGACTTCCGTGCAGGTTCATGGCCGTCTTCTTCGTGGAGACTTCTCAAGAAACTTTTTCGATCTATCTCCCCATCCGTGTAAGGCGTAGCTGCTTTGTCCGGATTTATCACTCTCGAGGACGATTCATGATTGACTACTTCCCGCGACTTCTCATCGCGAATATATTTCCGTCGACTTCGTTTTCTGCCTGCTGAGGAGTTGTCTTGACTTTCGTCAGCAGGGAATACATCTCTCTCCTGCGAGTCTCTTGTGAGCCGTCTAAAGCCCACTTCCCCCGAATAAGATCGGTGTTTGAGATTTTCTTTCGGAAAAACATCGTCCATACTAGTACCTTCTTTTGCTAGTAACGGAGCAATTGTTGTGTATGTAGCTTCGTCCGGCTCAACTAAATTGTCGGCCATCTCTAGAACTTGCCACATTGCGTCAACATCTGATGCGGACGCACATACTTTGAGGGCTGCATTGAGATGGAAATTGTTCACTTTGACCCGTTTCTGATCCGTGATGTATGCGAATATTCGAAGGCATTTCTGTACCGCGGTCGGCGCTGTATCAGCATTGATTGCAAGACCATTGAGGACCATTGTGAATGTTCGATCATTAGGCGCTGCACCTCTTTTGCGCATCTATTTTCAATGTTAGAACTTCGTTTATTGTTGACAACATCGAGAGCATCTTCATACCTCATTAAAATAGCCTAACGCAGCAGAAACATGTTTATTCTGAAACTCGTGTTGAATGATGTAATTCCACGAGACAGTGGACTGATCCCGTCCGCCTCGAGCCAGAGTAACTGCGTCTGTAAGTTGTCCTTTCTCCAGTGTCTTTTTAATTTTCTCCGCAAGCACGTAAGGGTCCCACTTTCGAGTAACTTTTTTGTCCTTTTGGGATCTGCTGCTTTTTGTCTCGAACTTCAAGTTACCGCGAGTGTTCGATTTGCCGGAGCTTGTATCGGATTTCTTCCCGGGCTTCTTCGCTTCGGCCGCGACGCCCCTCACGCGTTTGGCGTGTGCATGCTTCGCATCTTCTTCGATGCGAACTTTAAATTCCAGTTTGCTTTGCCTGCGCGTATCGCTGAGATACGGAGATTGTCTAAGTTGCATCATGTCCGGAGATGTGTCGACCTTTGGTTTGCCGCCGTTCTTGCGTGGTGACGATCGTTTAGGATTCTTCTTATTTTCCTTGCTTACTGCCCACGTCGGTGATCGTTTGCTCACAGCTGTGCCACCAGATGTCCCATTCGCTGCAGGCTGTGATGCAGCCCGCAGAGTCACAGACGAAAATAGATATTTCCGCGAGGCGATGCATGGGGAATGAAGCGACGGTTGGAAACGGCGGAGGCCCCGGATTGATATGCTTGTCGCTTTGTGACTCAGTATGGATCCACGTGCAGACATAAAAAATTCTTGTTCTGCTCCTTGGACGAAGACGAGCTAACGTTGTTGTTTTATGTTGAGCGATAATTTCCTTGACAACTCGCGCAAGTAATTTATGCTGAGATTTAATCGATAACCCCAAAGGAGAGAGACGAAATTTTTTGGGAGTTTGGCCTTCTCAGGGGAACGTCAACTAAAGTTTAACCGTAAACTGTAGTCATATAGGTACGAAATAATCTGTTGCTGTCTCTCATTCTGAAGTCTGAATAAGGAGCAATTTTAATGTGATCGTCTTGGACACTCGATGTTTGGACACTCGATGCTCACAGGTGCGAGCCACAATCAGTGACTTTTGTTCCAATTCACTAAATTTATTGATGCTATTAAACTTTCATACAACTTATAGTACACGATGCAATTGCAAATATGATATCTAACTGCATACCAGACAATTCTCCCAAAATATGTGTTTCGAGTGCCAATATGCCACCGTGCTCGCTCAGCTTACTTTCCCTTTAGCTCACTCATTATTAACAGCGCCATTCATTTGCGCCAACTCATTCTATGCATTTCAGTCAAAATGCCATCAAAAAAAAATCTATTACTCTAATAGTAATCATTCTCGTCGCGATGGTCCTTCGACTCCACCAACGGATCGCTCATCTCATTGTCCTCCACCTCACTCGCGCCTAACGGCGTCATCCTGCGACTTAGGGCCGGCCGTCGCGAAGGCGGTCGATCGTAGTCTGCTAATTCAATGTATTCGTATTGCCATCTCGATCGTTTTCCTTTTTGCGGACTTGGCAGGAAGTTCCAGCGCGCGATTAAGAAGACAGTAGTGGCAAAGATCGCGCCGCCCATGAGGTCGATGAAGTAATGATGTGTGAGATACATCGTGCTCCACCATATCCAAAGCACATAAAACAAAAAAAGAGGTGTTAGTTTTGGAAACACGTGGCTGAGAAATAAAGCTTCGAGAACGGCATCCGCCGAATGTAACGACGGAAACGCGCCAAAGGCGAGCGGCGAGGCAGTGAATGCTGAGGTGTAGAGATTCGTTCCGAATAATTGGTCCACTCGCGCAAGACCGCCGGGCGAACCTGGCATGTCGTAGGATGCCGGAGTCAGGCCGTTTCGGTTTTCGTACCAGGGTGCGCAGGTTGGGAACATATTTTGGATGATGACTCCTAAAAGACTCATGTAGCCGAAAGATCGCGCAAAGACGGGGAGTGATCCAGGCGAAGCAAAGACGAAGATTAGCAACGATACGACGAATGGTGCGCCGTAGTGCATAATGCCGTATGGCAACCAGGCAAGTACGTCCAACAGGGCGCGTGGACTTGACGCGAGCATGCTGCTCAGATTTCCACCGTACAACGCCGTTTCCAGAGTCGGCAAGACCGTCACCCAGATCGGCGGTCGCCATTCAGTGGGAATAAATCGTGACGAGTAAAATAAAAAGAGATACGCTGCTATCGGGAGGAAAGGAAAGAAGAATTGCGACGTGATTGGAATCATAATGGCGACGAGCAAACCCAATGCTATGAGAATCTTGAACGCGAGTTTCGGCTCCTCAACCACGAAGAAGCAAAACACACCGACAAAAAATAAAAACACGTATTGTAAATCTGTGGCACATAATTTATGCGCTCGTATCTTTGCGACCGTCTTGAAGATGTTGAATGATGTCTCGATTCGGTGAATAGGCGGTCTCTCGATAGTAATTATGCTCGCATTATCCTGTCGAGACCGCGGCAGTACCGGCGCCGTATCTGACATGTTCGGGTCAAAATGTCCCGATTGATTAACAAATTTGTATTTCAGACGCGAAAGCATCGTGAATTAGTGACTAGTAACTAGTACGGATGCGTGTATTGGTAAAATCTCCGCCGTGCGTACTCGAGCTCGCTACTAGCGAGTGTCAAGCTCAATTAATCGTCCGTAAAACGTGAGATACGCTACTGTTTGTAATATACAGGTCTATCGCATATCTATTGTTTGCGGGGACTGGAGCCTGGATCGCCTATGCAATCTCGAGGGGGCCGGCGTAGGAATCGTGGTCGTAGGTAATTGCTGACATGCGCAGCCATCCGCGAGGAACCGAGCAACGCCGAATCCTAGAGGCCCTGGAACACACATCCCCGCCGCGAGTCCGCGATTCGCCGTGACTCGAGCTTGGTCAGGAACACTTATCACTGCTGCGCTGTGGACTTGTTTTGTCTAATACCGTATAGAATTACTCAACTACAATTTATTTATGTATATTGGCGTCTTTAGACTGTGTACAAAAATCAAAGCCACTATTAAAGGGAGTTAACAGTCCATTTTTTGCCATCTACTTCCTGACTCAATACCGTATTTTAATTACGTCGGACGCTGACAAGAATTGGGACATTCCGGCTGCATTCGCTAGCCTATGTGTCGGCTTATGAATACCTACACAAACTACTAGTGGCCATCAGCACGCGATAAAAAGTAATTTGCGAACTGTTGGAATACGCAACATAACTTCTATGATTGAGCTGCGTTAGGCCAAATCACTGCGACGATGATTCCAGGTGAGGTGCGATTATCATACCGTACGAGATTTTCGGGCAACTCTTAACTATTGACCGTGGATCTATATGTATATATGTCATAGTCATCATCTGATCGTCGCATGAATCACACGCACTTGTAGTAATCAACGGTGTGAAGATCTACCGCAAACAGATGATCTGAAGAACACATGACTTGTCACCAAATGTCGCGTAAATGTAATGCCAATAATCAATATCGTGTGTTTTGTGTTTGCAAAGTACTTACGACGTTGGTGTGCTGGCAGGAAGACATACGATATAACCCGACACGAATAGTACAAACAAGCTCCTTATCTTATGAAACTTCTCAGATACAAATGCAATATGACAAGAGAAGAAACCATTTGTGATCGACCGTTTGATGTGACGAGATCCGGCGGAGAAGTTGCTCGTGTAGACCGCTTGTATTAGACGGCCACCAGACCCCGGATTTTGAACCGGGATATGATCTCATTGCAAATTTCCTGGAGAGATCATGTTTAATCCAACGACACGGTCAAATGTGATATTTCTTTGCGCGTATGTCAGTTCTATCAATTAATATGTGATGTGCGAAAACATGGGGATTATCTTGAACACTTCGGGCAAAATGAGTCTTGCATCAAGGTTGAGCGCCGCACGATTAGCGGCTCCAGATAGTTGGTGAATGTGACAAGAGGTGAGAACCTAGGACTTGATATTGTTACGACGCTATTTGATAATTCGAATTCATTCCTATTATACTGCTTGTTTACAGCATGTTCCTGGCCCCTCTGGAGGAGTTAGATGGGTAGAGGTTGACCAGCGGTATATGCTATCCTGGCTCAGTGGTTCTTTCAACGTGCATCCAGCTAAATAGGCTCCTTTCGAAAGGAAGGGAGCACCACAACAACACAGCATACCAAAATTCAGTCCTGTCCTCCATCGCATGTCATAAAGGCTGTCAGTTTCATCTGGCTCTGGCATAGGCACTTGTGCGGTGCACAACGTTTTGACGAAATTGTGCGGCTTCGCGGCCGGGATTGGAAGCGGCGATGAAGTCAATCGACGGATGACGAATACTACGAGGTTGCAAGGTTTAGTGAGGAGTGCGGAGCCGTGCGACTGACGTGTGCTTTGAATATAAGTTTAGTGAGGCAAAGCCGCTGAGTGAAGTCAGCCCCCCGACAGCGACAGTTCGAAGAACTTTACGCAGGCAGTGGGAAGCGTCAAAAGGCTTGCAGGGTCTGCATAGTGAGGGAATGGATGCCTGTTTGATCAGTCTGCAAGAGTCTGGCCCGGCTTCGTCCAGAAAGCTGGGTCGAGGATGGAGTGCCGGCGTGAGGGATGCACCATTCTAATAATACTCTCAGACAGACGGGCGGTAGGCGTCTCCTTCTAGTCGGGTGGTATTTACGGGACCCTGGAGGGGAGATGAAGTTGGGCCACTTGGCGTTTCCCGGATCCTCGATGGTGCTCATGCTTGAGAGAACGGACAAAATTGGACTGGCTACAATTCCTGCGTTGCATTAGCGGCGCATAGTCGTCAACGAGAACACCTTGGTCTTGCGGTCGGAGTGCGGAGAACCACGACAGATCGCAGTTCCACCACGCCAGGCCAGGAGTGGCGGACGCAAGGACCTGCCATGATCACGTCGACGATTTCACCGCATGCTGGCAACCTGCGCTTCCGGATACTTAAACGCGGTTGAGCTGTCTCACTCGTCACAACGGCCCAGGTTTGTGCAAATATTTAGGAGCGGGTCGTGACGGTGGGGCTCACCCAAGGACCGGGACGAAGCAAGGAGAGAGAGGTGAGAGTTGTTGGTGCGGGTTGGCGCCGAGCGCTGCGTGCGTACAAAGTTGCCCGAACCGTCTTCTGTCGTGTTTTCCTCCGGCAGACATCAGAGAGAGATGGGCCCCATACTACTGGACAGGGTGGCCAACCCCAAACGCGCTGTGTGTCGATAAGCTGTCGACACCGTGCGGCTCACATCCCACGCGGTAGCAAAAGTTAAGATTGCACTCGCTCGATGCAAGTGCAAATTAAACGAAACTAATTTGCAACCTTGCTTTTCTTTGACGTCTCTGAACAGGGGGCGATAAGAATCCACATCAGATACAGATCTGCACGTAGAAGCGAGGAAGATGTTTATAGTAGACAAGCGTTGTTGTTGAGAATGATGACTTCTAAAGGTCTTTCTATCCAGTATAGGCCAGGAAGAAGGACGAGACACGGCTGGTTTTAGATCACGCTGTCCTTCTTACACTGGATTAAAATACGGCTTTGAGCTTTCTCCTCCCTCTCCAAGTATGATTATAGCCAACCTTACAGGATGATATGGATATAGATGAGGATGATTCTCCTGAAGTAGTTCCTCCACTATTTTTGAGGAACAGGAGGACATATTCTTGCGAGCATTAGAACAATGTGAAATGAATCTGTAGTGCAACAAGGCTTTTAATGTATACACAACGGAACGCCAGCTAGCTGGGCTAGTTCGAGGATCAGATATTCCAGTGCTTTACGTCATATCTAATCTGTCAAGTGCTGTAAAGCAGTATGGGCAAATTGAATCAATACTTGGCTCAATCGACCTGGTCCATGGTTCCGCTCGACCGGATTGTTGGGCCCAACCAAAGAGGTTTGCCCTGTCCGCACTTGCCGCATGATAGATTGAATCGACAATTCTGCGAATCTTTCGTCTGATCGAGATATAATAAATTAGCCAGCCCGCAATGATGGCTTTTATTTCAAGAAGTACAGCATATATTTAAGTACGCCATTATTGTCCGTTGCTTTTAGGCCCACAATGCACAGGCTCACTGCTGGCGTGCGGCAGGCGCGGCACGATCTTGTCGCGTCTTTATTTGATGTAGTCGCCAACCCAGTTAATTCAAAACGCACGTGGAGCACTATATTCTAATTATCTTCTTTCGTTTGTTTTGTTAATTTAGATTGGCCTTCGTGCGGACTCGTTTGTTACCCGCTACTTAGTTTGATTGTTTTAGGCAAGTCTATTTCAGGGTCGATGCAACGCGGGTGGCGAGGCGACTCGCGAGACTTGGCGACACGCGACATGAAGACGTCGCAACGCTGTGAGCACAATCGCGCCGAGACTTGCTCGCTATTTTTTTCCTTTGTTCGTATGTATCGATCGGTGTGCTCAGGCCGCCTCGTCGACGTTCTAGGGGCGCCGCCAGTTGTATCGTGAACCGCACACCGCCGTATAGTCGGGCACGGCTACTATACATTATCGCGACGCGTGGTGTGGACGGCTCTGTAGGGCAGTGTAGAGAGTCTGCAAGGCCGGCAATATGAGGAAGCGCGTAGCGATCGATGGACAATTCGAATGTCGCAGAACCGAGGCCACGCCTCAGACAGAGCAATATTCCGAACTTGCTTGTCAATCTATAGTATGCTGCCTTGTGAAGAATGCATAATATCAAATGGTTGGCATAATTCGTGTTAGGCACAGAGGTGGCATGGCCAAGTCAATCGACAGCAAGCGCTGGCTGGCTAGATGGTGCTAGCTGTCGCTGTGCTGTTGCCACTGTGTAGTGAATAAAATAACATGAAGGACCCACTACAATCCAACGCACAGACTCGCAAAGTCGCAGTCGCAGTCGCAGTCGCAACCCGGCCGGGCGGCGCAACGTGATTCTGCTAAAAAAAAAGTGTGTCCCCCTTGCTGGCGTAGGTTGCTTATATAACGTGGAAGAAATGATCGAGCGTGTCGACTTCCTTGCTGTAGAAAATATCACCACCAGCATTGGAAATATCAAATTGCGCCGCCGACACGGCGTACCTCGCGCGCCACTCTGCGCCACATCAGGCGGACGGGGGCTAAGCCACAACCCTGACCCGGGAAGTGGCGTGTGACAGACTAATGTCGAGATCAGCAGCGGATCTTTAAACACGAATTCATTGTGTAACAAGTAATATCTAATCAGACACCAGACTTTGTTTGTCTGACAGAGAATCACAAGCTATTCAGATCCGAACGTATACCGAAGTTGACCCGAAGCGATTCGGAGTATGTGTCACGTACTGCAACAACAGCGCTACGCCAAAACTTCGTTGTAAATCTCCAGATCTACGACAGGTTTTTGCGTCGCACATGCTGCAATAAACCGCACCATATCACTGTCGCAGCACATGCAGTTCGGCGGAGACTGCTGACAATGACCTCATCTGACAAGCAATCCTTACCAAATACTGTAGCGTGGCATCGGCATTGATTGCGACGCATTGGGAAACTCGTGTGTCGCTGACTGAAATATCCTTCGTATTCGTACAGGACGCGCGTGTTGATTCGCCCAAGCAATGGCTCGCAAATACTTTTCACCTGTATGTGATGAATGAATCGAGCTTGTGATTATTCAAGAGCAATCAGCATCATCCCATCCAGCCTACAATTGAATACGGGTCCCTCCTGCTCAATTCAGGCTGCCGATGTGCCGCAACCCGCGCAATGACGACGTGGCTAGTCTGGGTACGCTGGAAAGACGCGGCTCTTGATATCTGGTGGCGACTCGAGATATCCTCGTACGTTCCATGCACACTCACTTTTTGGCTTTATGCTAGTTTTTTTTCGCCGCCTCGCACCGTCGGACTACTCCTAAGAACTCGTGGCAGTCGGGTCTATTCTTCTCATCCCCAATTTTAAGGACGGATAGTTCAACCGCCGTCAAACGGCATGCCCGCGGAACTGGAAAGGGCAAAGATATCAAAATACTAAAAATTTAGCAAAACTAAACCGTCGCCCGACGCCGCCGCCGCTGCTCCCGCTCCTCGTGCCTCCTCTTCGAATAAATATTCCGTCGCCTCCCATTTAACCATTTCCCTTTCCCTTCCGTTCCCGTACATTCCACGACAATCTCCCCGTATCGCTCATAATCCACATCAGCAATGCCAATATAATATACAGTCAACCACCACCACTCCGCTCAGCTAGTCATTTTATATCTTCCCAACACGCAAATGGACCATCCCCATCATCAGTCACAACCGCGCCCCCAGGCGCCTGCCCCCACTGCCACTGCTTCGGCAACGACCAGTAAACCTGGCTCGGCCTCGACCCAAGCGCAGCAGCAACAGCAGCATCACCATCAGCAAGAACGGCGCCATTCCTTACTTGCCGCAGTCGCCGCTGCCGTCGGTCAGCCTGGCACTGAAGCCGCTGAACGCTGCGACGATTTCGAAGCCATGAACTACCAGACAGGATACGAAGAATCGTCGGCAACTGCTGCTGCCGCGGCTGCCGCGGTCGCCGTTTCGGAGCCGCCAGTCGTCGTCTCACAGCAGTCATCGCAACAGGGCGCTCTCGATGGTCATATATCGGTCGTCAAGCTCAAGCGGCCGTACGCAGTCGCGTGCTCCGTTGCGAAGCGGGCAAAACTCGAGCATGAAAATAGGTCTGACAGTGCAATGTCCGACGTTGAGTCCGAAGTCGATATGCGCTCATCAACAGCGGAGAACTTAACCCGCTCACGGCTTCCGACTCCGGCTGCATCTCCTGCTCCGCCGTCGTTGCCATTGTCGCCGGCTGGAGAGCCAAGTCGGACAGCTTATCGCCGAATGAGGTCAAAATCATTGCCAGACATCAGCTTGTTGTCGTTGCATGCGTCTGCGATAGAGCAATGGTCAGTCAAAAAGCGCAGCAGTCGTCATCATCACCATCATCGCCATCATCGGTCTTCAAAGCAGGCATGTCCATCTGCATCTGTATCGTCAAATATGCCACCGGTCAATCTCCAGGGATTGCGAGAACTCGACCTGCAGGAAATCTTCAAGAATCCGCAACTTCGTCACGACATTGTTTTCGACCCACAGCTCCAGTTCCGACCGAACCTCGACGGCGAGCGAGGTAGGAGAAAGAAAGTGTTGGCAGACAAATACTGGGACGGTGTCATTGCCCAATGCGACGTTCTTTCGGCAGCATACCTCTCTCGGCGAGAAGCACAGATTGAGCGCGGCAGCAAGCTTGCTGGTATCCTCAGTTCGCTCAGGGAAATCCTCGTTAGCTTGCTACCGGCACGCGATCGTCCTCAGATTGAGGAAGTTTTGGATTTGGAGTTGCAGATTCAGCAGTTGCAGCATGCCGCGTTCGACTTTGTCAAGCTCGCAAATTGGTTGGCGGGTGTATTCAAGTCGCACTGTGCGCCCATGCGAGACGCCTGGGTCGATCAGATGTTGGCGTGTATCACTTCCGGCGTCGCTACTCGAAACTCGTCAAAGTTGGTTGATGGCCTGCGCATGATTTTCACCATCTTGGAGGCTATGAAGTTGGATGTCGCGAATCACCAGATTCGAACACTGCGGCCGTTACTCGTTGAGACTGCGGTCGAATTCGAGCAGGATTACTTTGCGCAGCGGGTCCAGCGACGAAAGGTCGATGTGAAACAGGCAGTCGAGTGGTTCAAGAACTCTTACAAAGAAGCGACGAAAACGGAGCCCAAGGTGCCTTACATTGACGTCTTTGTCTCGAGCTTGGTATCATTGTTTTCGTCTGCGTCGCCACAGCAACCGGCGGCGGGCGCGAAGGATGAGTTTCCGGTGACGTTTGCGTTTGACGTGTCGCGCCTCCGGTCGCTGAAGTCTGACGTCGCACAAATCACATGCCTCCAGCAATGCCTGACGCTCTACAGGCAGCTCGTCGCGTCCTGCCAACCCGGCGCGAGCCCGACACAACGCGACCTCGACGCGCTCAAGGCAGAGCTGCTCGTACTCGTCGCCGATGACGATGCGTCGTCGGTGTCCGCCACATCATCATCCGTTGTGCCGTCGACTATCTCCACCACAGACGCGACCATGTCCATTGCTAACAACCTGCGTTGGCCGGCAAACAGTACCGCAATCTCCCTTCAGATCGCCCGCAAGGTCAAGGAACACTTCCCGAACCGCGGACCGGGACTCAGCGCCATGGCGGATCTCGCGCAGAAGTGGCTGTCCGCTCATCTGAATGCGGAGGCGTCCAAGGTCTACAAACTAGTCGAAGGCCGCATCCTTGCCGACCTCGAGCGTCGCGTCAACGCTTGCTTCAACGGCGCAGGTGTTGCGGCCACCGCGGCGGACTGGAAGCCAGTGGCCACAGAGCCAAAGGAAGCAGCAGCGTGGTCTCAGGCATCAAAAGACGTTGCGCCAGAGCTCGGCATCCTGGCCGGCAGAATCTGCTTGCTCGGTGACTTCCATTGGAGTGTGTTTGCAGGTTACTACATTTCCGGAGTTGCGTCGAAAATTTGATTGGGCATTTTTTTTGTATGATTTTGGGACAGTTGAGGGATGAGTTCCTTGCTATTTATTAAATTGTTACATATGTTTATATTACGGTGTCTCGTGGGATCACATTTTGTTACATATTTTGGGTTTATGGTATCGCAAGGGCGGTAAATAGGTGTTTTGAGTTGATTTAGCTTTTGGATCATCATAATTTTACGCGCACTTTGTAGTTATTCTATGTATTGTATGTTGGATCTTACCCTTTTGAGTTTGGTCCACGTGTACGACTATCGCGTGACTTGACGTATTGTATAATTATATATTGAATGCAAAAGATTGATTGACCAACAAAAGTGATTCAATGTATATATAACACCTTTTTATATCACTCCAACATACTCTATCCACTTTGATATGATTCTGATGACAATGTGCGCATCTAATTGACGAACGGCAAACCATTCCATATGGCGCTTCCCGCACTTACTGCAAATTCCATATCTGATTGACCCTGTCAACGAAGCCGGGAACACTTCGCCTCTTTCAGCGGAACACGGAAACATGGCGCGTAGTTCCAAATGAATTAACCGTTCGGCGCGGTGTACGGCTCGACATTTCGTTCCACCGACATGTTCGTGCATGTTTGACGAAGATGTACCGACAGCAGACGGGAAATGGCCGGTTAGGATTACGGCATGCGAGCACTGCGTTGTCCATTGGTGCATCCGCCGGTCAACGTTCTTCGCGCGGCCAATTTTGAGGTATAATATTGTGTCGGCGTGAACTTGTCCTCTGCGATCTGCATGCAATAATGTTTAAGTCGGCTCACCAACAGTAATGCATAAAACACTTACAAGGAAAGTCCAGTTCGTATATATAGATATACCCGGCTTCATCGGCTTGCGAAATCGGCTTCTTCAATTCTTCAGCCAAGAGATTGACGTATTTGGCGCTGACAGCAGGCGCAACCCGCGTCACGTTGTAAACCTTCACAGTACCATTATTCAACCTGTGACCACTTGGCGGATGAGTTGACGAGTTGTGCTGACGGAAAGAAGGTTGATTTGTGGTCTGTCGCTCCGAGACGAAATCTGATGGACCATCTACATACATGCAAAACAACCTTCGCCAAAAATTTGAAAATCCATTCTTCTTTTTTTGCCCATGCGACTCTCGCATAGGAATAATTACTTCATTTGTAAAGTTCGCAACTTGACCCGTAGCTTGATATGCTTGATGTGTCCGACAATTGATGATTTGGTTGTGATAATCTTCATTGACTCCCGAAACATTCTTGCGTTTAAAGGACTTCTCACCTTGATATCTGTGCTGGAAGCAATACGCCGTGTTGTCATCAAGCGCATGCTTACTATCCACCATCCGCCGGCATCGTTTCTTTGTTGTCTTTGCGATTCCGTCGCAGGGTACTCTTACGCTGCTATTTCGGGCCCTGAAGTCGTCGGCATGCATGAAAGATATGAAAATAGACCTAGCTCTCTCCGAGGTGCACAAGACTCGCAGATTTATATGCTGTCGTCATTGCTGTCGTTGACGCTGATGGGGTGGCTGGGCATCTTGCCCGTGGAGTATATGTATTACCGCCGCCTCCAATATATGAGACAGGAGGCACGTTTGAATTTAGTTTTCATTTATAAAATTTCTTCACAATGCATTATTTCGGTCTGCAACATTTTGCATTAATACGGCACGTCTAATTGAAGCGCAACATTGTGAGTAAGTAATACTAAAACTACACCAGGACTTCATCTTGCCAACGGGGATATTTAAGTCATTCTTCCTTGCAAGCCGATCTAACATGAGTGATGTCTATGTTGCAGAGTCTTATCCATCTGTTGCGAGAGGACTGTTGATCTTCTAATACCGGCACTTTGTCCGCGCTGCTTAGCGAACCAGCTCGATCCAGCTGGCATTCCTTCATTCGTCCATATCCGAGTTCTCGCAGTCTTCAATATCTTGAGCTTGAGTGTTTGTATGTGATGCATTTTCGGGTCGTGAAACTCCGGTCGGAGAAGGTAGAACAGTCTGTTCCGTCACAGTTGCCCCGCTTTCTCGTTGCTCGCCCGACTCTAACTTCGTTTCGTTCGATACCGCTATCTTCGTAACGTCTTGATGCGGCAGCCCATGATGCGTCTAAGACCAACCACAAAGTCAATAAACAATTCTTCCACACAATCTAATCTTTTCAGATTTTCAAGAGAACGAACCTCAAACTGCAGTAGTAAGTTATCCCACATTTCCACCAATGCCATGTCATCCTTCGCCAAAACTTGAATCGTCGCCGGATCAATGCTTTGCTATAGCATATTGCACCCATGTTAGCCATGCCCACCATCAGGGCAGGAGAGTTCAACATAGCCTCACCTTTTGATCGCCGACGTTACGCATACTGCTTGTCATCGTTTATGGCAAAGTCCGAGTATTTAATAAATATGGTACTATTTAGATTGCAAATCAGAGTTCGTATTCGGTTGCCATTTAGACAGACAATTATGCGGCTTAGTCAAGCTTGACCCTTAACCGAAATGATCGTTGTCTACCTGCGACGATGTAAGCGAAAGGAGTAGGCACTAAATCGTAGCGATGAGGGATAACGAAGTAGCTCTAGAATAATCGTTGAGCTGTTTGACTTACTAATAGTAAAGGTATCTACAGTTGGACACTATACGCATCTAACACAAAAGTTAGGTCCGAGGCCAATTGTAGTGGCTGGGTAAGGGTTCTCACTAGTTTGGGCTATAGGCAGATACGAGAGGAATGCGAGTGCAAAACGAAGTTCCCGCCCGATTCATCGGTCGATCAGCGGATTCATCAAGTCTGTAGGCCTTGATACAAAACAATGCGTCCTTCAGCGCAAATGACATGGCCGCAGTTTCTACGGTCTCTGTATTCGACAGAGCTCTCGGTGTTACCCCGCTTACCTCCGAATTCAGTGCGATATAAAAGCTCATCATCGTCTGCGGATTCATCCGTTGAAATAATAGACTCACTTGTAAAGCGAATAACAAAATCGGCTTCGACAAATGCAAAAAGGGAAGATCCCGAAGACGGCACTAAGCAGCTCGATGAATTGTCTGCCTCATTCCGGAAGCACCTCCAACATTCACCGCGTCCCGTGTCATCACGGTCAAAGAGAGACGAATCGTCGTCACCAGTTCATGCACATTACTCGTCCGTTATTTCTGTCCTGGACGACTTAATAACTCATTATCGACCAGGCTTGGAAGAATCGCAACGAAATACTGTGCGAGTCCGCCTGCCTTCGCAGAAATGGATAGACTTGGATGTCGATCTTAAAGCATGCCAACGTAGCGAGGATTTTCTCAAACTGTTTGAATATTTCTTCGTACGTGGCAAGATAAGCCCATCAACCGCGGCTGAAATACTTTGGGATCCCAAGTTTTCATCGAAAGTTAGTGTATCGGACATGAAGAAAATTGTGCAGAATCAAGGATATTTGGGAGGATGGTCGGAGTTGCGGCTTAAAACTTTTACGAGCGAGATCGAGATTAAACTGATATCTACAGAGATGCGTGAGATTCAAAAAACTAGCTCGGCCGAGAGGATAACGGAGTACAGGGCGCTTATAAGTTCTACTTTTGAGAATTCGTGGGTTGGATTTTTGGATCAAGGACTATCAATGTCTAACGATGCGCTGAGAAGTATGTGGTATTTAGTCACGAGAGCTGAGAATCAGTTTGATGTTGTTGCGCCGACGATTTATAGGTGGCGGGCTAGCATCGAATCCGCGGATAAGAATGCGAGCAGCAATGACAAGGTCAGATCCTCGTGTTTGGTCAACGCCGTTACGCAAATGTGGATTATGGCGGCTACTACGGGTAACACACGGGTTATAGAGATCGCGAGGAACTTTTTCAGTGGCGTGCCAGCAGTATACTATCCACCAATACACAAGTTTGTATTCGAGTTTGTCGATCGCCTTATTGACGTTCACGGCGAGAGATATATTGGTAGTATTGCATCCACATTGAAGGATGCCACTCTCCTCAGTAATTCAGCAGTACTGAAGAAAGCACTAGATGTTGCTGAAATAATGGAGTGGACGCTGGTCAAAAACGCGGGATTGATCTCACTCATTTCAGATTTTGCTGCGGAGGAACAGCGGATCGCGAACCAAAACAAGTGTGTCGTGGCGAAGGAACGAAAAAGTGTCTCCGACGCTCTATTGCTGAAGAGAGTGAGAGACTTGGTGGAGAGGAACGAGGGCAAGAGTGAGGCTAAGCCGGAGCTGGTACATACTCTTCTACAATACGCATAGAGCAGACTATCTGTTGTCTTATATATTCGTTACCTGAGATCGGGATAACTGGTTGGTCAAGGATTAAACAAGGTGTTCGGTGGTTGAATTTTGGTTTTTAATGACATATATACATGTACTCATATTTGTTAACGATTGAATTATATGTACATTTTATGGGTCTAATCATACTGAAATGTCTAGAAGTGTCCAAAAATCTTCTGCGGCACGTAGGGTTGTTCTAAGTACTTGATCTCCTCAGGCGTAAGGGTCTTGCCGTTAATCTCAGCAGCTTCCTCTAATCGCCTGATACTGTTAACACCCACGACCGGAGCGACCACTTTGCCCGTGAGCCAGACCAACGCAGTGACAGCCATGCTCCAACCTCTCTTCTTAGCGACTAATTCCAGTCGTCTGACAATCTCCTTCCCGCCTGCATCCAATTCCAGTTGAGTGAAAACGCCAGTCGAAGTCTTTGTGCGCAGACTTTGCTCGCTGACTTCTAATGGGCGCGCCAGCAGTCCCTGGTGCAACGGACTCCACGGAATGATTCCAACACCATTCATGTTGCAATAAGGGATTATTTCTCGCTCCTCCTCTCTATACACCAAGTTGTAAATGTTCTGCATGCTTACAAATGTTGTCCAGCCTTTCAATTCCGCAATATGTTGTAATCGAACGAATTGATGGACCCACATGCTACTAGCGCCAATGTATCTAACCTTTCCGGATTTGACAAGATCGTGCAACGCCTCCATGATCTCCTCCGGCTCAATGGCCTTGTCGTACCTGTGAATCTGAAGCAAATCGATATAACCGGTGCCTAGTCTTTCAAGGCAAGCGTCAACCTGTTTGAATATCGCACCACGGGACAAGCCGAACTGATTGACGAACTTGGCGTGTTGGCGCAGATCAACAAGGAATGCCTCGCCGACTTTTTCCTTGGGAACGGGATAGTAGATCTTTGTCATTATAACGAGCTCTTCTCGAGGAATGTTGTAGAGCTGCATGGCTTCTTTAATGAGAACCTCGGATTCACCGTTGGAGTAAGCGTTTGCCGTATCCCACTAGGTCACTAGGTCAATACCTGCCAGACGATATCAAAAAAATGGAATAACTTACCGAAGTGATTCCCATGTCATAAGCCCGCTTAAGGATAGGTAGCGCCTCTTCCTTGTCGAGAACCCAGGGCTCCCACGCGGAGGCTGTAATTCTGTCGTTAATATCGAATAAATTCAGCTCACCAAATGCTACATACAGCCCATAGACATCATGCCTAGAATCGGCACAGAGACGCGAAGTCCGCATTTGCCAAGTCTATACAGTTAGAATATCGGTTGACATAAATCAACGGGAGTGTTGTGTTAAGAGTAATAGATTGTCCATACGATGGCGCGGACGTAGTTACTCAAAACCTCTATCCACCAATCGATCCACATTTGGCAAAAATCAGCAAACTACTTACCTTCGATATTCGACCTGCGACATATTTGCCAATTGACAATGGAGACGACTTATAATTGGTCTGGCGTAATATTGCAGAGAGAAAGTTTCGATCGAGGCGATTCGACGAAAACCTAACTAACGGCGCACAGTCACCCCGGCCCCGGGCGACCCGTGTCTTGCTAACAACTTCTCAAATAACGCGACTCCTTAAACCAACCCCGCAGAGCATGATTGTTTCTCCCACAAATATTGCAATATAGTAAAACCCAATCCGAATAATTGACCGATTAACCATTTCATTAGCTACATGATCTGCAGCAACTGACAACTTTAACTTTAACTAGGACCATATACAAATCACTCTGCTTTTCACCAGGAACCAGCCTCGTCCGATCAACGTTTCTACTTATAAACTCGAGCAATTTGGCCATGCAATTAAAAACCACTAGATTAGCCGCGTATATGTCATAGCACATAGAGCGCGTGAGGACACATAATCGAGTTTCCGCCATTGTGTGTCGACAAGCATCAGGCAGAATTGCAGGCTCCATACGGCTCTATTGGCCCAACGATCTCCAGAAAAACTATGTTAAAGAGATTCATGTATGTGAGCAATAGATACGCTGCTCTGCTCGGTACGCTGGTAGCTTGTTTCGTCCTTAGGCCGATTGCTTTGGATCGGCCGCGGAGCGGTCAAGCCTCGTCGATGCGGAATTGCCGCGAACGCCCATCGACATACACTATCTATATCGGAGCATCTCATTCGTCCATTGATTACTCAAATTCCTGTCTGACCTAAGGTCCATACAAGGCTGCTTGGTCGTCGGAGATTGAGGGGATGGAATCGCCGCATGGGGTGCGGTTATCGGAGACCGAAACCTTAATTTGGTACTTTTTGAAAGTCGATCGAAATTGCAGCTCCATTCTAGCTTAAATAGCGAAGGACAAACAGTTCAAAACACAAGACATCGAGCGTATATGCACTGGTACAATGACGTAGATCGACTGTGTTCGAGCATGTTTGTTCATCGGCTATTTAAAGTGCTGCTAATCGGTCGACCCTATCGCTTGTGATACGAAATTAGATGTTGCTTAAACTGATCAGTTTATTTCGGCATGGATCCATCCGTTTTATTTGTAAATCGCACTAATCGAAGGACACTCAAACGTAAGCTCCATACTATCTGAAGCATGGCAATTATTTTGTCGCTGAGGTTATGTTTTATGGGGGGCTTATATCCCTACAATAAGAATATGAATTATTGAGCGCTATTCAGGTGTACCACCAGTAGGGTTTGTGGCTAGAGGAAGCTCGTTTTTGCATGGCGGCTCTTGTGATACACCAGATACCCATGATTAAAATGCCAGACATGACATAGGAACCAATAGATTAGTAAAAGGTGGACTGCTTAGAGCTTATGGGGGAGACGTCGGAGTTAGGTTAATTCCGGTGGTAGTTAGCTTTATGTAAAGCGGACAGCTCCCCCCTCAGATATCTCTCCCAATCCTGTGTCGAACAATAAGTAACTGCGCAACACTCGCATCTCCGCCCTGTATCCAACAACGAACTTCACTGATATCACTCGCAACTAGTCAATTCATTCAAATTTGAAAATGCCTGTTGAATACCGCCGGTAGGTGATTTATTTACTACTACGCTCATACAACGGGACTTAAGATTACTAATACACCTGGACGAAGATTGGGAAACTCGGGACTGAAGGTCTCTGTTCCGATCCTAGGATGCATGTCATTCGGATGTAAGTACATTACGATAATCAACCGCTGCGATGAGATGCTAACTGGGTGCATGAACAGCGTCCGACTGGGGATCATGGGTTCTCAACAAGGACGACGCTCTGCCTATTTTCAAGAAGGCATATGATCTCGGAATCACAACTGTGAGTCTGCACTTCAATGCGCATTTTGTATAACATATAGTATGCTAACGCTAGGTTTAGTGGGATACCGCTAATATGTATTCAAATGGAGAATCGGAGTGTATTGTAGCCGCGGCGATCAAGGAGTACAAGATTCCGCGCGAGGAGCTCATCATCATGACGAAGTGCTACAACCCCGTTGACAAGACTAGCCATAAGCGTGTCGACGTTGATGTCTCTCAGAAGCGTCAATTCGTCAACCAGTATGGTCTTTCCCGTGCTGCGATCTTCAACCAGGTCGAGGATTCACTCAAGCGCTTGGAAACCGACTACATCGATGTTCTCCAGATTCACCGCTATGACAAGAACGTCGAGCCCGAGGAAATCATGGGTGCACTGAATGATCTTGTTAGGTCCGGAAAGGTCAGATATATTGGTGCGAGTAGTATGTGGTGCTACGAGTTTGCGACCCTTCAACATGTTGCAGAGAAGAACGGATGGGCCAAGTTCGTCTCCATGCAGGACCATTATAACCTGCTGTATCGGGAGGAAGAGCGTGAGGTCATTCCATACTGCAAGCTCACCGGTGTTGGCTTGATTCCGTGGAGTCCTTTGGCTAGGGGTCATTTGGCCCGACCGATTACCGGCACCTCTATCCGCAAGGAAGCCATGAAGTCCAATCCTGGTATCAACGAGCAAGCCAATGACCCCGCAACTGTTGAGACCATCAATCGTGTCGAAATGATCGCGAAGAAGAAGGGCTGGCTCATGAGTGATGTTGCCCTGGCTTGGGTTCTAGGCAAAGTTACAAGTCCGATTGTGGGAGTCAATAGCGCGGAACGCCTTGAGCAAATTGCTGGCGTTAATGGCAAATCGCTTACCGCCGAGGAGGAAAAGTATTTGGAGGAAGTGTATGCTCCTCGCAAAATCATGGGTCATCATTAAAGAATTAATACGAAGGGACGAATTGTATTCTGATTCTTGGATCGCATATTTGTTTGGATAATCTATATTCTATAGTTTTAGAGACTGTCGAAATATGCAAGTGCATCCATCCCCACAAAGAAGATATATCCAAAAAAATCCGAGAGTAGCTCTAGTTCGTATGCTGCAGTCAGGTTGCATGTCAACGACACGCAAAGTTCACGGGCTATTAGGGAAAAAAATATTCTGAAACTCCATACTATCCTTCGAGATACACGATCTCTGCTGGCGTGAGCGTCTCGCCGTTAACCCCAGCGCCGATTCCTCCAGTCGGTTCTCTTGATGCCTTTAATACCCACAATTGGAATTTCAACAACAGGATCAAGCTCCGAAAATTTGAAAACGCCATCGCTCTGAGAGTCTTGGTTATTTTGCCGGACGGCAGAAGAAGCCTTTCAGTAGCGGGCTCCACGGAATGACACCTGGAATTGCAAAACGCAAAATCATGACACCCTTATGCACAACCGAATGATGTTAGATATGAATCCCAGACGATAAAGGCGACATTTGGGACAAATATGACGTTTCGGTCATATACTTTGTCAGCATGTATGGAGGGCTTGGACGGAGGATTCATGTACATAATTCTCTATGCAATCAGTTGCAGATATTGATAGTTGTACGCGAAAATAATAGATGATCGTATATACTGCTATTTCAAACCATTTCTTAGCAACAAACAACAAATCCAAATGCATCTACAAATATAATCCCTCCAAATTCTCCTCCACCTTATTCTTCATAACTCGCTCCCTCGCACTTCGAAAGTCCTGCGCAGTGACCTTCATTCTCCGCTCCCTGAGTGCAAGCAACCCTGCTTCGGTGCAAATAGCCTTGATATCCGCGCCGGACAATTCATCTTTTGCGCCCACGAATTCCTCGAGATCGACGTCATCTCCTAAGGACATCTTGCCTGTGTGGATTTGGAAGATCTTGCGTTTTGTATTCTGATCTGGGTTCTCGAATAAGATCTTTCGGTCGATGCGGCCGGGCCGGATTAGTGCCGGGTCGAGGGACTCAATTCTGTTTGTCGCCATAATGACTTTGACATCGCCGCGATCGTCGAAACCATCAAGCTGGTTCAAAAGCTCGAGCATAGTTCTCTGAATTTCGCGTTCGCCGCCAGATGTCGACTCATAACGCTTGGTACCGATCGCGTCAATCTCATCAATGAAAACAATCGACGGTGCATGATCGGCCGCGACCTGGAAAATTTGTCGGCAAAGACGCGGGCCGTCGCCAAGATACTTCTGGATGAGCTCACTACCGACAATACGCAAGAATGTGGCACTGGTCTGGTTTGCGACGGCTTTGGCGAGAAGAGTCTTGCCGGTTCCGGGTGCACCATAGAGGATGACACCTTTTGGCGGCTTGATACCCATTTCCTCGTACAGCTCCGGATGTGTGAGTGGCAGCTCGACTGCCTCCTTAATTTCCTGGATCTGAGCCTCCAAACCACCGATATCGGCATACGACTCGGTCGGTGCCTTATCGAGCTTCATGACAGACACCATTGGATCAGTGTCATCCTGCAGCACACCAACGACATTAACGCCTTTATGATGCAATAGCACCGAGCATCCAGGCTCCAACAGATCCTTATCCACAAAACTCATGATAGAGACATAATACTCGGGGCCGGTATTCGACGACACAATCGCGTGATCATCGTCAATAATCTCCTCCATCGTGCCAACACCCATAGGCGTACCGCGCATATCATCAACCCTGCTTCTCTCCTCCGCGACTTTCTCGTCCGTAGGCTTCAACCGCTCTTGATTCTGCACGAACTCTTCCTCGAGCAAAAGATGATCTTTGATGCGCTCCATTTTGAGGAGTTTGAGCTTGCATCGAGTAGTCGGGTAGACTGACGGTAACTTTGTCGAGCTGTCGGGACCTTTGCGTTTCTTTTTGCCTATCCGTGTAGATGGTGGTGGCTCATATTTTGGTTCTGTGTCCCGTGTTAGTTGTTGCTCATCACACTCATCATTGTGGGCTTGCCATGATGGACTTACTCTCGGGCTTCTATCCATCAGTTAGCATTATCTCTCATCATGAAATACAAAATCCCCCAAGTGAAGACAACATACCTTGTCCTTGCTCTTCTCTTTGTCGCCATCAGGCATGCCAGGTGGCAATCCAGACTGTCCTTGTCCCTACCGCGTTGTCAGCAACCGCATCAACCTGATTCACGGCCACACAGAACCATACCATCTTTAGATGTAACTGCTTGCTAATCCGCTACCAATGGCAAACAAGAATCTATGAATGATGAACGAAAACAATCGGCGAGTGATTGATTTTGATAATAGTCTCGACAGAAGGAAATGATGGTCAAGGGCGGGCTACGTTGGCTGGAAGGTCGAGTGCCACATTAGTAATGTCGAGATATGCAGTGATGCGGATATGGCATATCACTATATGAGATTTAGAGAATATGCAAACACTGTGTTTAGTGATGACTCGCCAATTTCGTCGTGATAATTAATTATTGAACAATTTAGGAAAATATGCAATCGTCATGGGTATAGTCAAAATAATTCGTTGATATGATGCTAAGATTGATCAGAAACTGCGAGGAGTCCAGAATGCCATAGCACGAAGCTGGTCTTACTAGAGTTAGTTACGCAGCCACATCATGGTTTGGCAGAAGGATACCATATGAAGTACATTTATTAATAATTGCCGATTTAACACCAATAGCACATGTACTTGCACAATAGCACGCAGAGCCTCGCGCCTTCTCTCTCAATTCCAATGGTATATGCAAATATCAAGGAGGCAATGCGACACTTTGGGGGCTATTTTAACAATTCCTCTAGTATCCTATCCTCCACGCCGTCTGCTCCAACTTTCTTGATTCCAATGCGCCGCATAACTTCAACTACGCGTTGTTGGTCGAAACCCATGCTCTCGAATGCTTTGACGGAATCCCGGTCTATGCCGTACAACTCAAAGACGTCGGGAGTCTTTGCCGGCGTGGTTGATGTCGCTGCTACACAATAGTCATGTTAGAAAATATCAGACAATTAACAATAGGAAATAGTACGTACAGGCGCCACTATCTGCGCCAGCGTAGACTTTCGCCCAGTATCTATCGTCGTAAGTATACGGTAGTAGCAGAACGGTACAGTGTACGTACCGGGCAGTGTTGTCGAATCCTCTCCTATCCGCCATGTAATGCTTCGCAACCTCCGCATCCTGTGGGTTGCTAGGCTCGGGGCTTGTCAGGAGAGATTGTAATGAGATTAATGATGCTTTTAATGTGAGCACTGGTGACCAGGTATCCTTCAGACTGCAATTCACATCAGTTATTATTATATCTCTAAATGGTAGAAATGGAACGGACATGTCTAGACAAATTGCGCCTGTTTGTGAGGAGATGTTTGGATGGTAGACTTTTGTGTCGAATTTCATCCTTGGTGGTTTGAACGGATCTGCCTCAGTCAGCATTTGCCATGTATAACTACAACTCCAAAATCGTATATAAAGCAAGGAGCAGCATATAATAGGCAGCCAAAGCCTTACAATCAGACTACACAGTCAAATTAGCATATGCTTGTCTACTTCACTTCACGTGCACATTTACAACATACCGGAATCTCAATATTCACCTGATAATGCCCACCCTCGTACGGCGTCCCCGGGGGCCCCTCAAAATACCCTTTCAAATGCGAAATATCCGACTCAGACACCATCTCCAGCCGAATGCCCGACTGTGGATCAGCCTGCGCATCCTGCATTTCCTTCGCGATACGCCGCGATCGAGACATCTTTGGGAACTATACCAGTGTATGTATACAAATGATATATGCACGTAGCCAGACAGCGAGAATAGAATAATGGGAGAGGGAATGCCACAAGATTGTGAACGGTACTGGTGTGCTGGGCCGGCTGAGAATACGTTTCGGCTGTTCGCTTGATCCTGCCCCCCGGGATTCTTGTGAGCCTTTTAGACCCGCCCGCGTGGCCATTCAGCGCGGCAGCCTGTGTTCATTTCGAGGTATTTGTACTGGCTACGTCATATGCTCGCGACCTTGGATCATACTATATATCCTACCAGACAATCAAATCTATGTAGTATACGATAGTGCCAGTTGCAGGATTGTATCCCAATAGTACATACATTTACTAGGGATCGGCACAGTGTCCTTTACATGCACTCATCCATAACGACAAAATCATCTAAACACAAACTCCAAAAAGTCCCGACTCCAAGCAAGCACTTATACCGAAAAAAAAGAAGAGAACGCATAGAAGAATGTTGGGAGCAAATCAGATCTTCGTCAAACGACGCTTGCTGATATAATGCGGAATCGCATTTAGTCCGTTTTTGCCAGTAATTGGCCGATCCTCGCGAGCTTCAACGGGAATATAATCGCGGCGACTCTTGCCGATGTAGACTTGTCGTGGACGCGAGATTTTGTTCTTGCCAGAGTCGAGTTGCTGTTTCCAGTGCGCTAGATATCCAGCTAATCGAGGAACGACGAACAAGACTGGGAAAAAGTCCAATGGGAAGCCCATGGCTTTGTAGATCAAGCCGGACCAGTAATCGACGTTGGGAAATAATTTGCGGCTAGTAAAGTATTCGTCCTTCAAAGCAGCGTCCTTGAGCGCGATGGCGACTTCGATAAGTGGTTCCCTACCGCAGACTTCGAAGACCATGTCGGCGACCTCGCGGATGACTTTACTGCGTGGGTCTGTCTCGCGATAAACACGATGGCCGAAACCGAAGAGGAGCTCCTTCTTTTCCTTGACACGCTCAAGAAAGTCCGGGACATTCTCGACTGATCCGATCTTGGCGAGCATGCGGATGACAGCCTCGTTGGCGCCACCGTGGAGAGGACCATAGAGAGCGGCCGAAGCAGCGGCGACACAGGAGTACGGGTCGACGAGCGAGGAACCGACATGGACCATGGTCGACGTAGAGCAGTTCATCTCGTGATCGGCATGAAGAATGAAGAGGATGTCGAGGGCCTTTGCCAGGCGAGGATCGGGACGATATGAATTTGGCTCAGCCATGTGGTCCATCATGTAGAGCAGGTTTTCTGTATATGACAAGTCAGAGCGGGGAGGTGTGAAGGGTCGGTTTATGCGAATACGGTAGGCCATGGCAGCGACCGTGGTAGCCTTGCCGAGAATTCGGACTATTTGCTTGTTCATTAAAGGCTAGTCGAGTTAGGACATTCGCTAGGGAGTAGCACTATCCAACTCACTTTGTTCATAATGTACATGTCACTGCCTTGGAGCGCGGGATTTGCTTCAGGGGCAAAAGCGGACATGGCCGCGAAAGCAGAAATGAAGACGCTCATGGGGTGGGAGTCGTATCTCATCTGGCGGATCATCTGCTGCAAGTCTTCGGCGACGAAGGTATGGTGCATGATTTCCCAGGACCAGAGGTCGAGCTGGGATTTTGCGGGTAGCTCCCCATAGATAAGCAGGTAGGCGGTCTCGAGGTAGGAGGATTTCTCGGCAAGCTGGTCGATGGGATATCCTCTGTGCATGAGGAAGCCCTTGTTTCCATCGATGTAAGTGATCTCGGACTGGACCATGGCGGTGTTGATGAAGGACGGGTCGAGGACGCGGAGGCCGTATGGGGTGTCATTTTCGGGACGCTCGCCTTCGGCATAGGGGGCCTTGAGCTGAGAGAAAGCTGTTGCGGGAATGGAGTTGTTTGTGATCTCGACGTCGATGGACTTGCCTGTACGGTTGTCGATGACGGTGATGGAGTTCTTTGGTTTTAGGACACTACGAGAGAGGTTAGTGTCTTTCACGTGAAGATTGCGTCGAAGGAAGTGTTTACCTGGTGGGCACAGCCGATGCGGTTGCGATGGCCATTGCTGCGGATGTTTTAGTCTGTCTGCAATAACGAGAGAGAATAGACTATAGAAAAACTTGGACCAAGGAGTGAGGAGTACAGGAACCCGGGAGGATATATAGGCCGCGTAAGAGGAGAGAGAGTTTTGGGCATGCCGACAGATGAGCCGAGGATAACAATATTCATTTACAATACGGGCCGAACTTCGGCACTCTCTGCCAATCTACGATGGTTCTCGGGTAGATTATGCCATTAGTGGCGCGAGGCATAACCCTCATAAGAGTACACATGACTCGATGTATATGTGTGCAGAGGTTGTGCTGAGCTGGACCTGGACCAACGGATGTACATTGAATATCGATATGGAAGGCACCGACGCTTTCCCCGCGTCCACTTCATCGAACCCTCGGCAACGCTTTTCCTCCCTCGGACTCGGGACGTCTTAAACGGCCGACAAAAATCGTCGGGTGGCCGACACCGAAAATCAAATTTTGAAAAGCCAAAGAAAACTGATTTTGGCTAACCACCAATACGGGCTCGGTTGTGTGTTCCCATGAATAGTCTCGCTTAGGTTTGTTTATTTTTGCTATGGTGCATCCAGGTTAGTCCCGACAATAGGGTTACCCCTAACCCTTCCGGCCATATTTTCGATTTTTCCCAAATCCGCGAACCTTAATTTTACTAGGCACGAGCTTACCGCAGAGTCATATGCGTGTACATCATTTTCTCAATATGAAGCAAATCTTACCAAAAACACAACAATGAAATCTTTGAACACGGTAATATTATCTCTTACTGTATAGACATCCCACTCGTTTTCTATCGTACATATAACATGCAAGTTTCGCTAATTGGCATCGACTTCTAATCTCAGGTAGTTTGCGTTGTGACTTGTATTTCTTAGTAAAAAACCCTTGACGCGAACGCGCTCCAAGACGTTTCCTCTTTAGGTAGTATCTATGCCTAAAAAGGCATCTACGCTTATCCTAATTGGAAAGGTAGGGTAATTACTAGCGGCCATAATTTAATTTTCCCTTAGTTAAGGTCTAATGTACCCCAGATGTTTATTACAGCACAAATTTGTCAATTTGCAAAATAACAGCAAATAAAAAGCGAAACTACTAGTATGCCATCTAATTAACATATTATTTTAATTTCAGATTATTGAACGCAAATATGGTGACGTTATTATATCTTTAAATGTTGCGGGTACAGTTGCGGGACTAACCTGGATGCACCATACCATAAACCAATTAGCCAGTCCACACCATCGGCTTCTGCCAAAAGTTGGTCGAGCCGAACTTTAAATCTGAAAATGTAAAAATGCGATTTTTGTCGGCCGTTTAAGACGTCCCCAACAGCACCTCTGACAGTGACGCCATTATTTGGTCTTGTACCCTACCCCTGACTTCGAACGTTGGCGCCATACAGACTACCACACTTACACACTGAACTGATCTCTGATGAACGAAACACAGTGTATTCCATTGGATCTCATCGCTAAATTCCTGCAAGTAACTAACGCATAATACCTGCAATCTTCCCCGGCGAATGCCCCGCAGCTAAATGAAAGTCACAATCAATCGCTGGAACGCGGTTAGCACATGGCATTGGGACCATGCTCAAGAAGAGCTCTGTGGTATTTGTCGTGTAGCTTTCGAGGGCACCTGTCCTACCTGCAAGTATCCTGGCGACGATTGTCCACTAAGTAAGTTGTGTCTTCATTTCTGGCAAATGAAGCAGCCTGGCTATAATACTAACGTTGTATAGTAATCGGCGAATGCAAGCATGCCTTCCATATGCACTGTCTCCTCAAATGGCTAACTACAGAATCATCGAAAGGCCTTTGTCCTATGTGTCGGCGGAAGTTTAAAACTGCGACTGACTAGATTGGTCACCATAGTGTTGACAGTAGGGTCCTCCATTGAGTTGTCCATTGTATGTTTGTATTATAGGGACTGGCATAGGTGTATAGTGGAGATTACTTGTATTATATATTGCTTTTTATACATGGTTTATTAGGATACTATTGCAATTGCGATTGATTACAGTCTTTGTCGCGTCAATGATGTTGATTCGAATGCGACCGTTCGTAGCGCAGTATAACCCATAGCCAGCTTCTGCATCTTACTCGAATCAAAAATATCAATCGCTTATTGCAGTGATAGAAGCGTACACATAACAGTGGATTAGCCACGGCATGATATCCGTAGAGCTGTCATATACGTTATCTCCTTATTTTGGTGGGCTTGGTGTGGTTCACGGCCGTTTCCCAAAGAACACCAATTCCCAACTTTGACCACTCTAAATTTCTATTGCCTCACTCGCGTCTCGGTCAGAACCCTTCCACCAGCAAATTTGGGTCGGCGCACCGTATATTATATCGGCTGTTCATTTTCTTGATCTCTACTATATTTATTCGGCGCTACTCACGTACGACACACACAGACAATGGTGGAAGTGCAACACCGAAAACCATGTTCTCGTCTCGAATGCAAGAATATCGCTTCTTCGTTACAATGCCCTACATGTCTCAAGCTAGGAAAAGATTCCTATTTCTGCGACCAGGACTGTTTCAAGAAGTAAGTGCTTTGCCGCACCGTTTTAGAGCTGGTCTAACATGATTCAGGGCCTGGCCGACCCATAAACTGGTCCACAAAACATTACAACCAACAACGCCATATGATCCCTTCCCAACATTTTCATACACCGGCCCGCTACGTCCCGTGTACCCCCTCTCCCCCATGCGTACGCTCCCGGACTCCATACCTCGTCCAGACTACGCCACAGACGGCATCCCGCACTCCGAACAGCGACTTTTCAGAACGACAAACATCCATATCAACACGGCTGAGGAAATCGCTGCGATTCGGGAAGCCTGCAAGCTGGGCCGCAAAGTCCTCGACATAGCCGCCGCTGCCTTGACACCTGGCGTCACATCGGACTCTATCGACGCATTGGTGCACGAGACCTGTATTTCGATCGGCGCTTACCCGTCCCCACTTAATTATTACCATTTTCCGAAGAGCGTGTGTATTTCCGTCAACGAGATTATTTGCCACGGAATCCCTGATCAGCGCAAGCTCGTGGATGGGGATATCGTCAACATCGACATCAGCATCTATTACAAGGGTGTCCATGCCGATTTGAATGAGACATACTATGTCGGTGAGAAAACCGTCGCGGACGCCGATTCCGTCAGACTCGTCGAGACGACACGAGAGTGCCTCGAGAAAGCGATCGAACTCGTCAAACCAGGCATGCTGTTCCGCGAAATCGGAAACGTGATCGAAAAGCACGCAACCGCGAACGGATGCTCGGTCATTCGCACATATTGCGGACACGGGATTAATAAGCTTTTCCACTGCGCGCCGAATATCCCACATTACGCGAAGAACAAGACACCCGGCGTCGCGAAACCGGGGATGACGTTTACTATTGAGCCGATGCTTGCGCTCGGCAGTTGGAAAGACAAGACGTGGCCAGATAATTGGACGTCTGCCACTGTGGACGGAAGGCGCTCTGCCCAGTTCGGTAAGTGCTTCACGAACGAGACGAAAGAATCAATTCGAGGAGAAAATAACTGACGATGGTGTGTAGAACATATGCTGCTCGTCACGGAAACGGGAGTTGAGGTCTTGACTGCCAGAAACGCTGATTCGCCAGGCGGCCCTGTCCCTCGGATAAGTTAGTTTGGATTCATACTTTTGGAAAACTAATTTATCGATACGGATGACCAATGTAGAGATAGCATAATGCATTGCCAAACAAGAAAACCTGACAAGTAATATGACAATATATTTCAACACACAAACAATCCACATATGACAGAAACTATAAATTATAACAAAAATAATGAATGAAACGAAACACAAATTGGCTCGGATCGACCAAGCCAACTGCACGCCACTCCTCTTTCTTACAAATTATTGTACTCAATCTGCGCGTGTAGTATACAACTCATAGAATGCCATGTTTCGTCGCACCGTCACACTACAATTTATCTCTCGTCCGAAAATTTCGCTTATAGGAGTATTATCATATGTTTACAAAATTGTTGACCTCGGGCCAGTCTAATCCTCTTCTCTTATGAGCGCAACAATCATGCTGTACAGATAGAAGAAAAACATCAGGAGATGGAATCCCAGCTTGATGAAACTCTCTTTCTTGTGTTCGTTCAACGTTCGGAAGATCTCCGTCGCGTCCAACAGGTGATTGTTGTTAATCACCCTGTTATACGTTAGTCTGTATTTAGAATCAAAACAACCGGAAACATACTTGTTGATGTTGTATGCGACGAGTGGCAGGTTGAGGAGGAGCGCGATCCAGTATCCGTTTATTAAGAAGAGGAAGGTGAGGAACGCCTGGACACCGGCCTCAGGCAGGATGTACTGTGACTAAATTAGTCCCGGATCGTACAAGCAGAAGCAGGCAATTACATACGGCGTTAAGTCTGTTACAGAGATCGAAAACATTGATATAATCTATAAACTGATAAGCACACGATCAGCTGAACCGATTGCTTACCAATACATACCGCATTCTACATAGGTGTTAGCAATGCTCGAGCAACAACAAAGCACTAAAGTACGTACCTAAATCACTGTACATAATCGTAAAGAAAACCTGCAAAAACAGGTTGACCGCGTTCAGAATCACCGCCAGCAGATACAGCCTGCAGCCCCACTTTCGTCAGTCCCATGACACCTGACTCAACAACGATAACATACCAAGCTTCACCGGACATCGTAAGCTACTATTTCCTGCACCGTTCTTCAAAACAGATCGAGTCGACGTAATCGGGAACAAGCAATGGATAATAAGTCGACCTATTCAATTATAACCAACCACATCGAATGACGAGTCCGGGCAATGAGGAATCTAGAGACTCGATATTGCGCCGAACAAGTACCGACAGGGAGGCAATACGTGTTATTCAAGTCTACTACGAGAATAGACTGAATATATTGCGGCATTGGTGCTAGTCCGTTGGAGTCCACTCCTCGAGGACACTGACAAGGTCCTTTTATCGACGTATCGCGAAATCGTGACACGTCTACGCAACACCGCAATCGAATAAAAATGAGAATGAAAAATGAAGCATACCTTTGAAATGTCGGTCAATAAACAGGATCAACAACAACAGATAGTTACTGCGGACAAAGGCGGTTTTGTGAACGTGCTGGACGGAAACGTAATATGTACACCAACAGCGGTGATCTGTGGAAGTTGAGCGAAGATACAGCCACATGTTAACCATCCTGCGCCACAGCGGCTCTAATGCGCCACACACCAGAACTTCACAAATCAAGTCAAATTTCACATAGTTAACCAAAGATAGCAAATAGTAATTTCGACGTGAGCTGCAATGCCTGCGTCTGTCAAGCTAGTACTGCGATCTCGGAGGTAAAAGCATAGAACAGCCTACTAACTGTGGGCCTTGCGGCCGATTTATCTGCAGTGAGGAGTTCTGATTATATGCATTAATAATGGGACTGCCATCTCTCTGGCGTTCGTACTCAGCGGTAAGAGTGGATTCACTGATCTGACACATTTGGACTTCCCTGACAATTCACTAGATTGCAGCTATTTCATGCGCCGCGACTGCAGCTCTTATTTACAGTATATATACTAACACAACCGTCCCATCAAGCTCAGATCCAGCGCGAAGACGAAGAGCACGGCGTCGACAAGCAGCCACGACCCCGAGCAGTACGCATGGCCTCCGTCGCAGCGGCACGTCAGTACCAGTAACGGGCGAGGTTTATGGAAATGTCAGCACGAATGGGCTCGATCATCCGGATGCATGGAGTATCGGCGGCTTGTCAGGAGTCAATGACGAGCAGACAAGCCCATCGCAGTTCGATTGGGGTGACCAGTTCAATGTGGAGGGAGCGGGCTTGCAACTTCCGCCTATGCCACCAGATGATGACTCGGAGCATTCGGACGGCGAAGCGTCGTATAATTTCGCATGGGAGAATGACGACTCGCCACCCACCAGCGATGCCGAGCGGTTAATCAATCTGCTAAGCCACGTCGCAATAGAACAGAAACGGAGGAACGCATTTGTACATCGTAAGTTATACCTGTTCTGTAGCTCGCCTAACGGTCTGACAATTCTGATAGGCGGTGTGAGCTGCAATGTATGCCGTGCAAAGTGAGTACACTGCTATATCTCATCAGATCTTGCCAATAACACGCACAGTCCTATAAAGGGTCTCCGGTATAGATGTATACAATGCGACGACGTCGATCTCTGCGAAAAGTGCGAAGCTATGGATGCTCACTTCCCGACCCACATTCTATACAAAGTCCGCATTCCCATCCCGGTTCTATACAATCCTGATCTCACCCAGAAAGCGTGCTACCCAGGTAAAGCATATTATCTCAATAAACTACCGAAAAGCCTATCACAGAAGCTTGTCACATACTTTTCCAAAATTACGCATTGTGAGGACATGTATGTTGCATTGCTAAGATAAGATCTAACTGGAGTAGTCAACCCTTTCGAAATTGAAGCACTATACGAGCAATTCAAGAGTCTCACTGTGGTAGACTATCCAGACGACCCATACGAGATTTTTGGCGGAATCAACTACGACACATTCAAAAAACTTACTTCGAGGCTGGGATCAACTCCAAATTTGGTCACCAGTCGCATTTTTGCAATTTACGACACGGACCAGAACGGGATTGTCGGATTTAAGGAGTATATTCAAGGCATGAGTGCGCTTACGCAAGGTACCCGCAAAGAGCGATTGCGATTTGTATTTAGGGGTTATGACGTTGATGGTGATGGGTATGTGACGAAGATCAATATGCTGGACATGTTTGCTGGCTATTTTGAGCTGTCGAACGACCTTGTGAGCTTTATGCTTCGGTCAATTGAAGATGCATTTGTTGGCGTGCAGCAGGACATTGTGTCTGGCCATCAACCAATATCATCCGTGTTCTCATCAGCTATACCATCTTTGACCGACCAACCACCTTCCACACAGCCACTGGACAAGGACTACGAAAAAGATTGGCTTACCGATAGACCTACCGTGGAAGGCGACAATCTCGGATGGGACGATACATTCAATGACGCCGAGGCGGATGCAGAACTGCGGAAACTCAGCTTAAAAGCGATAGAAGATTTGGTTTCGGAAATTTTCGTTGCCGCTGCGCCGGTAAATCCAGAGAAGGGATTATCGTGGGAGGAGTTCAGTACGGTAGCGTTAGAACGCGCAAAGGGAATATATATGGGCTTTTTAACATGCTGGATCGACTCGGCGACATTTTGATGAATTGTATAGTTAAGATATATGTTACATAGTTATTTAATGCTATAGTAAGTATTCAATTTTCAAAATGGTTATTTAAGTTCCCTGAATATATATATACCTATACATCTATCATATAATAGTTTTCCTGCTTCTCCGTTAAATGCAAATGAACACAACAAAACACCGTGAATGACGTATTACATGAAACAAATAGATTCATAAAGGAATCGAAACTCCGTGAAATGTACTCCAAAGCAAAACAATCCAATTGTATAGTACATGATTTAGCGCAGCACTGGCTACTGGTCGTCAGCAACTGTATCTATAGCTTCTTCTTGGCCCTCACTCATTCACCTTCCTGTTCTGTGTAGTTTTCTACGTCTTCAGTTTCCACTGCTTCCTCATCGTCGTAGGTGTAATTCGTGTCCTCATAGCTCAACACTCTGCCGCCAACTTGGAGATCTTCCTCTGACACTTGGAACGACAACGACGCTCTGGCTTCCTTTAGTAGTACGTCGGACATAAATAGACAATTTGTTATACTGCCATTTACTGCCTGGGAAGCTTCCAACAGATCCTGTTCTTTCTGGACAAGCTCATCCAGTTCCAAAACAGACTGGCTCGCGGTACCTTTACTCCTCACAGAAGACCGCTTAGAGAACGGTCCAATCGTCACGTCCTCATCATCTCCGTCGCCAGAGCTATTTGATTCTTCGTCCGATTCATCATCAATGCCACTGTCCTCCGTTTCTGAAACGGAAAGATTACTAACGTCAATCTCCACGCCACCAATATTATGGCGCTGAATCCACCTCTTGAGTGCTCTCAGTTCGCGACTCTGTCCCCGCATCTCACGCTCCAACGTCCGATTAATCGCTAGCAATGACGTATTTGAAATTTCCAGATCCAAGATTTTGCGATTCGTTCTTGCAGCGTCAGTCTCAACAGGCGCGGCCGGCGGGGTGTCACCATCGTCCATTGCAGTCGATAACTCTTCTGAATCGCCAACTGACAACGCAGAACTCTGGCTCGATGATGAATACGTCGGGCTTGAGGGACGAAAATGCGGTGTTGGTGTAAATACGGATGGTGTCGATGTTGAGCTTCCCGAGCCTGATAAAATCGGTCGGCGCGGTGACAGAACTTCCTCTTCACCGTTCGCGTAAACGAATTTCGACGGTGCATGGGTTGATGTGTGTGGATTTGGAGGGCCAATAGACGTGGAAACGGACGGTGATGATGATGAATGGGGTGTGAGAGTGGCTATGGAGGACCTTGTCCGCGACATACTGGTAGAAGTAGCGGTCGAGGAAGATGAAGATAAACGACTACTACTCCGCGATGGGACGCCCGTGCTATGTGGAGTCGGTGCATCCGATGGCGAGCTTTTCAGACCCTTTGTTTGCTCATTCGCATAGAAAAACTTTTTGTGATCTTGTGGAGTCTGCGACTGTCGATAGCGGGGCGAACGGGTTGTGACTGTCGCCGGCAAATACGATATTGTTGTGTGCGAAGTCTCCGGCTGAGATGCAACGAAAGTTGTGGTCAAAGACGGTGCATTTGACTGAGCAGGCACCTGTATTTTGAGAGACGCGCTCGATTGTTTGCATGATATGGCCGAAAGTCTTGGTTTGCTGGTGGTGGGCGCTGGTGCTTGACTCGCTCGCGAGGCCCGCTTGGTACTGCCTGTATTGCTGCTATACATTTATAATAGTAGTCTCATAGTTGTCCAACCGTATTTGAGATTTCCCAGCTTGGTGCGTCAGATACGATAGAAAGTACTGCGAACAGATGGTTGTGGTGGTACTGAAAAGCATCGGAGTTCCTGACGAGTTTGTTTGGCGACTGACACGGCCGTAGTTGTTTAGCTTTGTGAGCCGCGAATTCTACGCAAAGTTTCAGGGGTCGATATGTTCGACCCTGGAAATGCAGTCCGAGGAATACGCTGGAAATGCATTCAGATATTCCTCTAATATATCTGTACTCTCGAAATTAGCTGACGAATTTAAATAGATAGGTACGAGGTCTTTGTCTAGACCCGACTGGGAATGAAAGTACGTATGTCATTAATTGTCATTCCCGAGCGTCGACGGCAAAATATCCTCTTACGGACCATTCAACCCAATTTTGTATTGCATAAATGCTGGCTGCGGTCACCCTCTGGTGTCGGCTCTGACTCTTTGGCCCCATCTAGTCACCCTCTGGCCAGCGGCCACCCGAATTGACAAATCCGGATTTCTTGTCTATATAACCGCAGGACCTAGACCGTATTATCATCATACATAATCTAGGAAAATGAAGGAAAAATACTTTCAGGAGAAAGCCGAATATTACTGAGGCTGGGCGAGAATTGAGCTCCAGTCTTTTTCATATGGACGCTCTCCGCTCCAAATAGTTACTACAATTATCGACAAGGCAATGGTCTATCTATCGGATGAAATTCTGATGGAATATGAACAAGCTCAAGTACGCACCATCGTTGCATATTTTCAGGGACTCCGCGCCGGCAAGACGAAATATCAGATCTCGACGACAATCAGCGAGATTTCCTTTCTTCGCGGTCCATATATAGCAACAGTAATTCGCCACTAGGGAAAGCATTTCCAGACTACGTGCACTCTTAGACCAAGGACTCAGGCTGGATGAGGTCGTAAAGTCAAGTCTTTTTTGGCCGACCAGGATGTTGCCGCTGATTGTCAAGAATTCTTCCGACCCGTCCCACCTAGAGATCTATCCATCGTCTGAAGATCCCCATAGAAACGAAAATCTACCCGACATACATGGGAATCCTCGATCGCTTTCTCATTTCGGAGAAAACATGCCACAGGTTCTTGAGTGCCTGGGTTTTCATAAAAAGAGCCATCAACAAGACATATTATGATGGCCATGAACGCGATGACGTGATGGAGGATCGCAATTCATGGTCAAAGTAGATGATGGCATGGAGAGCAAGTATGAGAGAATATGATCAAGATGGGGACGTGCATCTGACAGCTCTTCGAGCTTTCGAGCCGGAGAGAACGAAGTAGTCCTCGTCACGCATGATGAGAGCTGGTCAACTCCAACAATGACGCAAACTACCAGTGGGTCTAGGACGGTAAGACTGTTCTGAAGAAGAAGGGCCAAGGTCAAGGTCTCATGGTGTCTGACTTTTTCTGTGCTTGTCATAGCGCGATCCGATTTGGAGATGATGAAGCACGAGTAATCATGCTTCCAGGAAAGACTCGGCAGGGTTGGTGGAGATCTGAGGACATGATTGAACAGCTGCAGAAAGCCATCCCATTGTTCGAAAAGCAGCATCCAAATTGTAAGGGCTTTTCATATTTGACCAATCGTCAAATCATCAGGCAATGCCTACTGGTGGTCTCCTTGCACACAAGCTGAACTTCGGCGACTGAAGCCTGAGCGCACTCGACCTGGCTGGTATATTGGCCCTTCTGGAGATGTTATCATTCAACCTATGGTACATTGTGAGACTCATGCGAGCGAGGCACAGAGAGGTATGAAGAAGGGTCTAAAATTTTTAGAGGAAAGGGGCTTATGGAGGGAAGGTTGCGTAAGTGTTGTGGGAATGAGTCTCATGTAGACTGTAATTGCTGTGCAGTTCATATCGTGGTAAATCAGCCTGATTTTAAAACACAGAAGTCTAGCATTGAAGAAGTTGTCACGGCGTCGGGGCATTTGTTTTCGTGTACCCCAAGTTCCACTGTGAATTGCAACTTCATAGAACGAGTTGAAGGATAGACCAAGAAGATAGCACGAGCTGAATGTGACTATTTTGACTATTCCTTCTGGATTCCGAAGATCTTGCGTGACATCAAGATTCAGAATGTGCGAAATTATGCGAAGCAGCATGGAGACGCAATGAATCATATTTCCGAGGCTACGAAGGCAAGGCTGCGGTCTTTGTCGTGAAAAGTACAAATCACATCGACGGCTGCCAGAATCTTTGGAATTGGAGTGAGTTTAACATAAATTTCGCATGCTATATAATAGATTAGGGGTGGATACGATTTGCGATTAATCGTAACTCGTAATCGTATAGTCTTGTTCCCCAGTATGGCCTGGGTAAAGCCTTCGACGATTCCTTCATCGGCGTGGCAGCATCAGGGCGATGGGCAAACACAATGTCGACGTAGTCATGGTCGAGACGCTTTAGCGAACTCTTCAAGCCCTCGACAATGTGCTTCCAGGACAAGCCATGGGTATCCGTCTCCTTGCGACCAGTACCGAAGAAGATCTGGTCGCAAAGTCAGAATTATTTCCAATACACCGGAAATATACTACGGAGATAGACTTTGGTGGTTAGGATGTACTCGTCGCGAGGCCAATCAAGCTCTTTCAAAGCGCGGCCCATTTCAATCTCGCTCTGGCCGCTGGCGTAGGTTTCGGCCGTGTTGAACATGTTGATGCCGTTCTCCCACGCGGCCTGCAGACACTGCTTCACGATGTCGCCTTTCTGAGTGCCGCCATAGTTAAGCTATCCTCCCAAAGAGAAGATGGGAACCTTCAGACCAGTAGGTCCGAGGTGACGGAAGATCAAGTTCTTGGGGTCGTACGCTGAGCGGACAGCCATGGTGGAGAGGAGTCTTGCGGTTGGTCTAAGAATTGGGCCACTTTGATAGCTTCTGTGATCCGTAGAGGTGGACTGAAAGAGTAACAAGGAAGAAGGAACAGCAAAGAGACGCAGATATAGGAAACAGAATTGAAGGACAGAGACACGGCACATACCATGAAGTCAATCGCCCGAACTAGCCGGCTCCGGCGCCGGTTTCAAGCCGGTGGACCAATCACAAAGATGCAAACCATGAAAGACATCAGTAGTAGAGTACGATTTCTACTTTATGATTTGTACAGTATTTTAGAAGAATGTTTTATATAAAATTCCCATGAACTTCCTTCAGCACGTCTACCGAAAATTGCTTTTAATCTATTCACCCCAGAAAACGAGGAATATCAGCATTAAGAGATCAACATTTATACATTATTCCACCGTCACCACTATGGATCTAGAAAAGACAAACGAAAACGTCACTGCTCTAGTAGAGAGCCACAAATCCCACACATCAAGCTTTAGACCTGGAACAGGTCCCACAACCATCAAAAAAGCTCAGATCTGGAAATTCACACCACGACAGCCAATGACAATACCACACCCTCGGACGACCCCGAAGCCATCACAAAGACCCCATCCGCACCACTACACACAGTCTTCACCCGCCCCCAATGTACCTTCATAGTAATAATGATCACCCTCGGCTCATTCTTCTCCCCGCTCAGCGGCCAAATCTACTTCCCCGCCATCACCGACATCGCAAACGATTACCACACCACCACGGGGCGCTGCGCCCACAACTTGACAATAACAACGTACATGATCCTGCAACACCCTCGCCCTGCCAGCCCCGACAAACACGCTGTTCAAATCACCTCGAATCTCGCTGATGGTTCTCTTATGCTCAACCATCACTCTTTCCGTGCTTTGCATGGATTGAATAGTATACATTATAGAAATGATGAAGACTTGTCATTGCGCTTCGGGTATCCGACGCATTTCGCTTGCCCAATACTGTCGCTTGATCCTCGCACAAGAGAGATCTTGCACAAGAGATCCTCGCATAAGAGAAATTCCCACTAGCTCATGCCTGTCACATTAATGCCGACACGATTTCCACCACGCGACGAGACGGTCTTATTGACCTGAAGACCCCACAAGACGGAATGAATGAGCCCAGGAGTCAGAGCGGCCAAGTAGTCTGAATAGATGCTAGTTGGTGGCCTTTGGCTGATCTGGCTTTATGGCCAGGGCACGAGAGCCCAGCTGGATTTGTGCCGTTGGCCTTGACAACCGGGCCTGATGTTTGTCCCTCCAGTCAGGCCTTGGATCCTCCGCCGAGATCTCGATTGTCCTTCGGTTAGATTCGATTCGATTCTATCGGCAGACTGTGACTCGTTTCGGTGGATTTGAAAAGTGCGGAAAACTTGCAAGTGCAGGCGTGTTATAGGTGCAGGCGTGTTGCGAACACAGAAGTTAGCAAGTGCAAGAAGCTTGCAGGTCCAGGTGTCGGAAGCGCTAACCCGCGCACAGCGAACATTAGGCCCTGTCATGGGGGGCGCTGAAAAGCTGCTGCGTGAATTAGCAACGCAGTTAGTCAAGGGGTTGGACATCGACTGTCAGAGAGAATGAATTGATTCTTGAGCCCAATTTGAGACACTTGTGGCCTGCCGAAGGTTATGTCTTCACATTGACACATACGTGTTGGTAATTTTCGAGTTCATTGGGGATTTCCAACGAACTCTGGGAGAAGGTACGGAAAATTGGAACGGAAGACATCGTCATTGGCTAGCATCCAAACATGGGTTCCTAGTGCCAAGCAATCAATTGGCTGCATCGCCCCTCGTCGAAGGGTCTGGATATAGTTGTCTGATTGGTAGATTGTGAGCTCTCAAAAAAATGAGGGCACACTGTTGGCTGTATATACCCCAGCACGATCCCCATTGAACTCTTCCGCATACAGAATTGTGGGCCCTATTAAGTATATGACCGCCGCCTCCTCTCCCCCTGGCGGCTGTTTTGTCTTACGATGACACAATGACTGATCGCGAAGCACATCTGATTCGGTAATTCACAGCGAATTGGTCAGAGCCGCTATTTATAGTCGATAAGCGACTTTCACAACCATTAGAAGGTCCACAATACGTCTTATGGAGCAGGATGAAGTTCGCCGTTTCGAGGAGAATCCACATATTTCTTGCTTGAAAAGGTTTCTGAGGATGGAAAGACTAGGAATGATGAAAAGGAGGGCGAGATTTGATGAATCTGCTGAATTAGAGTGGGCGTATGCTGTAGTAGTTGCAATTCTCACGTTTCTCTCAGTACCTGCTCTCATCGCCAGCTAGGAAAGCCGTCTTTGCATTTTCCCACCGCAAGGCCGTAGATCAGCCTTTACCACCAATTCATGGACTTTTTCGCCAATTCCAAAGAACCTAACCGCAAGCGCATCACCAATTCCAACCCCGCTACGCAGAATTGCCAGTCTCAAAAACATACTTAACCGCACTCGCCTTCCCAGCCTTCAGATCCTTCAGCGCCTCACTCACCCCCTCCAACCCATCCCTCTTCTCAAACGGATGCGCCTTCAACCGCCCTTCCGCCAGCAAACGGCTAAAATACCTGAACCACACGAACCCGAAATCCTTCTCGTCGTCGTGCACCGAGCCGACCATGGTGAGGCTGTACTGCACGCCCTCCGGGTACGCGAAACCTCCTGTCTTGGCGAACCTCTCGTAGCGACGGGCACGCACCTTGGGGTCCAGGACCGCGCTGTTGTTCTCGGGCGAGCCGTTCTCGGATATGGCGTCGAAGTAGTAGCGGAGGGGATGTTGGCGCAGTCAGCGGCTTTTAGGGCGGATTTTATCCCGGTGATGACGCCTCGTCGCCGTTGCGGTAGTCGATGATAGCATCATTGGATGCCGCGGCCGGCAACGCCGATGATGGGATGTAAGCTCGACAACTTGGCGAATTGGATCGCGAATGCTCCCACCGCTGACGCGGCACCGTAGACAAGCACAGGGTGCTTCCCCGTCGGTTTGGCGGGAGACCACGGCTCCGGGAGGCCTAGAAGTTGGTACAGACCCACCGCGGATGTCATGGCAGCTAGGGGAAGCGTGGCCGCCTCCTCGAAGTTGGTGCTGCTGGGCAGGTGGAACGTACTGTACTGCCACGCAATGGCGTACTCTGCGTTGCTGCCGCCGCGACGCGATCTCCGGGCTTGAATTCGTACATGTTCTCGCCGACCGCATGCACCACGCCGGCGATGTCGTCTCCCGTGTTGGCGGCTTTGGTCTTCACAGGTCGTTTCCTTTTTGGGAATATTGTCAGCCTGGAGGTGCTGTGTGCTGCGTTGCACCTACCAATCCTTTGGGTTGGAGCTGCTCACGGCAACTTTGATCAGAACCTGATCGGCATTTGGAGTTGGAACCGCCGAGTCCACGATCTGGACTCAGAGGTCTGTCTGGACGATTGCTTCTTTCATGATGGTGATGAAATGGGTGACTGAAATCCAAGATGTGGATGAGGCAGAGAAAAATCAGATCAGATGTTTGTTGGAATTCTTTAAAGGGTTGGATTGATAATCCAGTGGATTTATCCGTAACCTAGTTTATGGATCGATGATTGATTTTCATTGGTATTGCAGGGCCGGATCGGAGTGGCTGACAGCCGATGTTGACCGGTCCCGGTCAGTAGACGCCGGTTCCGGAGCATGGCAGAAACATTAAGAAGACGGTTAGACAGTTTTTATTTCTACATTCGCTATCGTTTAATTATTTATTACAGTCCTCAATTAAGCTTCATGCGATCTTGATCTTCATTTTTCCTGGCAGGTCTTCAGCTCAGTCCTACCACAAATGAACCAACAACAGTAAGTATAATCATCACCTCTGTCTGTGGCACAGCTTGCGAGCTATCGTTCAGTATATGACAGGGAAAGCCCGAGGCAGAGGTCTTGATTCAGCCGATACTGTTAGAACCTCTACGCGCCCGACAGTTCTCCCATCCTATCTGCACTTTCTGACGGAAAAATCTCAGTGGATGCTTTCAAAAGGAGAGACCAAAAAATGTACTGCAGATCAGACGCGAATCCTTCGCAGCATGATCAAGCGCCATCTTCTCAGGCACCCATTGTTGCCGAAGGTTGTCTGCGACAAGAACAGCCCGCCGCCGTGTACGAGACTCATGAAGAAACTCATGCATCGTCGGTTAAAGAGATGCTTGAATACTGCAGATCAATTGGCCAGCCGAGACTCTTCCGTTATTTCTGGGCCAACTGGTACAGGCCAAGCTTTGGCAATGTTGGCTCTCGGTGGGAGGTCGCCTCTCTCTGTGGCAGGCCAGGATCGTCTGATGCCATACCAATGTCACGTACTACCATGCGATTGGAAAGCCATTGGCGAATCCTGAAACGGGACTACGCTTCGCATCTGATTAGACCAAGGCTTGTTGTACTGACTTACATCATTTGCACTGGTCTAGTTCCGTCTCGCATCCACCTGTATCTCCAGGTTGAAGCTGGACGTGTGAAGCCGAGTGTGTACGTGGATTTCGTCAGTTTATGGCGACAGTGTGCAGAAGCTATTGATGAGCGCGTTATAGACGACGCCGATAAAAGAAACTGGGTTTTGTAGCCATCCTTCATTCATCTTTAATTCCAGGTACATTTGCAAACACTTGGTATCGTATTATTCGCTCCCACGCCCAGAGAGCAATGGTAAGTATAGTGTGAGGGCCCCACCGAGATGCACATCAGACTTGTTCCAGGAACAACTGCCACTCATACGATTCGACGATGACTTTGATGGCAGTAGTACCGAGAACTTAAGTCCGACGGAAGGCTCGAGTAACTATGTTGATCCTGCGCCAGTCCTGCAGCCATCCAACTACTTGGAAGAGTTGAAGTCCCTCCAGCTCCTGCCGAAATTTGATTTCAAAGCACCATAACAATGTTTCAACTGATGCAAGGCACACTGACAAATTCAGCTGAAACGGCCTATGGTATCGCCAGGTCGGCCTAAACTGGCTGACGGTGTATGCATAAGCCACCCGAATGTAACCCTTATACATGTCTCGGCTGACTCTGGCACCGGGCCGCGTCACAGCGCGAACAAGTGGCTGATTGCCTTTGCCGTGCACCCTGGGTAAGTTCTCACCAGACAAGCATCCTGTAAGCTAAGAACTGACGCCATACAGTCTTGTGCAAACCGACAGCGGCAACAAAGGTGACAGGGCGATGGGGCTGGAGCAGGCACCGCATACCAAGCGGCAGAGTATCGACGCCATCATTGGTTTTGTAAGTCCCATGCCCGTAAGGCGCCCCAGAGAGCCAAACTGACCCGGCACAGGTTGACAACGCTTCCCGCGAGAAGACATCGGGCAAGTTCTACCAGACGAGCGGCGTTGCCCCTGTATTTGGCAACTCGCCCTTACCTGCAAAATCCCATATCCTTCTCCCCTGACACGATTACGCATAATTCCGAGAATAATAAAACATACATATTTTACCTCTTAAATTAATATGGAAAATTTCTATATACTTTTCAGAACTTGTCTGAGAGATGGGAGACACGACCAGTACGCTGAATTGGTACGTCGACGG